>WOVY01000648.1:0-53297 GCA_013436015.1 Rhipicephalus annulatus
TTTCCATTGACCTGAAAGACTTGTATTATTCCATGCCGAAAAATGCCTTGCTTCAGTGTGTTCAGGACAGCATTGACCAATACGGCCCCCTGTCATTTCAAAATGACGCAGGTATACCAGAGGGAAAATTCATGGCATTGCTAGAATTGTATTTGAGGTCGACTTATGTAGAGTGGGACGGTAGCCTATACCTGCAAAGGAGCGGCGTTTGTATAGGTTCCTGTTTAGCGCCATTTTTAAGTGACCTGTTTTTAGCTCGCGCAGGCAGGACCATTTCTAGCCTTCTCGAAGGTAGCGGTGTCATCAGGTTTTTAGATTCGTAGATGATTTTTTAGTTCTCATAGACAAAAAGTTTATGGACACCGACCAAGTCGTTACTAACACCTTAACAATTTTTAGGCATGTTTTATCGCCCTTAATAGTGACACACGAACTTTCGGTCGATTCGACTATAAGGTTTTTAGATCTTAGATTGTTTGTAACAACTGATCATGCATGTTGGCAGTATGAGCCTCGTGCTAACAAACCACTACTACCTTTTAGCTCGTCCCATTCTAAGCTTGTCAAACGTAGTATCGCCACATGTGCCTGCTGAATGCTTTCAAGAAATCCTGCCCACACAGAGCACAGACAGTTTCCTCAAGCAGGTTGACCGTCTTGAGCAGGCGGGCTATCCACAGCACATTCTGGTGTCAGTGGCGGAGAAGATTTTGAAGAAGTCGCGGAACTGCCACACAAGCGAAGGGTCGCCCCAGAATGTCAAGCTTGCTGTGATTCCTTATGTACACCGCGTATCCCATAATTTGAAAAAGATTGCCGAACAGGTTGATGTAAGGTGGTCTTCTCTGCGCCGTTAAAACTTTCCAGGCTCTGCAAGATGACTAACCCCTTTCTCAGGAAAGCTCCGGCCTGCAATGGAACCACCAGAACAAGTATGTAATTTGTCAGAAGGGTGTGTCTACGAGTTCCCCTGTTCGTGTGGTAGATGGTACGTAGGCCATACCGAGCAATGCCTGAATGAATAGGCTAAGACAGCATAATAACAACGTCAGGAATGGCAGAGAGGGCCACCTCGCAATTCACTGCCGGGATTGTCATTGCGTTCCTAACTTTAGCGCCTGCGCGGTAGTCGCCCGAAGCCCTGATAAATCAGTAAGACTAATCATTGAGGCAAGAGAATAATCGAATTAGGTGATCTGTGCGTTAGCGTAGCCTCCATTTCTTTTATCGCCAAAGGAGTTACGCTACTTAAATGCGGCTGCGCATTAAGGCCGGTGACGGCGCGCGCGGTGTCTATATATGTTCTGTGCTCTTTCGAAATAAATCTTTGTTGGAAGTGGCGCTCCGTGTGTGTGTACTGTCTCTCTTCGTCCGTGTCGTTTTTCGCGCCTTAAGCTGCAATTATGTAGAAAAACCGTTTTCTAAATCTATGCTGAAAGGGAGATAAAATGTGGTTATCATCTAAGAAGCTGTTTATACGAGTGGTAATTATATATTCTAGCATTTTGCAACATGCGGAAGTCATAGAAATTGGACGGTAGTTTAGTATGCACTCTGAATCCCCCTTTTTCACAAAGGGCAGAACACGTGCCGATTTCCAATCGATGGGTAAAGTTGCTGAACTTATTGAGGCTCGGAAGATCACAACAATGTACTTGGCCAATATTTCGGCATATCGCCGGAGAATGCGTTGGGTATGTTTTTTGGTCCAGGGGTTGATTTAACTTTTAATCGCAGCAGTAAATTTAGGACACCATCGAATGAAATGAGGTTAGGATCTCAATCAGAAGCGTCAATGCTAATTGAGACAGGCAGGGTAGAAGTTGAAAAAACACTATGAAAATAGTCGTTGAAATTTTTCGCGATCGTTTGGGGATTGTCAATTATAGTGCCGTTAAACTTGATTCGGTTTACAGAGCTTTTACGCTCCCTAATAAAATACCAAAATTTTTTAGGGTCCTCTTTGATGAAGTTTTGTAACTTGACAGTGAAATAAAAATTCTTGGCACTTTTAATAGCTTCGGAGAGGGAGTTACGAATTTCCCTGAGAATGTTAGCGGGAGCACCTTTTTTCCGATAGCGCTTGACTTTACGCTTCATTTGTATTTTTGGCCTTGTGATCTATGGTGTGAACTTTGGGGTTTTTTTTTGTTTTGTTTGGTACAAACCGCTCAATGCAGTGGAAGCATAGTTTCTTAAACTTATCCCAGAGAACAGCAGCGTCGTCGCCATCAAAATTTACCAATTCGGATTCAAGATAATCTTGGATGCTCGTATTGTTAACACGGGAAAATATTTTGACCTGTTTAGAGTTAGGTGGGCTATTGGAGCAATTACAATGCAAGGGAAAAGAAACTGTGACCATGTCGTGATCAGATAAGCCGGGTTCAACACAAACACAGCAATCAAGAATAGTGCGATGCATGAACACAAGATCTAGTAACGTGGACGAAGCATTACCAACACGTGTTGGTTGCTGAACAATTTGGGCGAGATTGTGGGAAAGCATTATATCGAACAGTATATTTGCATTAATCAAATCTGATGTCGACTGCATTTGGTTCCAGTCAATATTAGGCAGATCGAAGTCGCCGATGACAATTAGCTTTTGATTATTGTAATTTTCCATATGGGTTTTCAAGTTAAACAAATAATCCGGCAACGAATTTGGTGGCCTGTACACTGCATACAATACAAAAGACTTATTGAAGAGTGAAAGCCTCAGGCATATGCTTTCTCTACTTTCAACGTCCGGTAAACGGGTGACAGTAATTCCTGTTTTAACAAGTACTGCAACTCCACCACCTCTTGAGGCCCTATCTCTGCGGTACATTTCATTAGCTGGAGGCACTAAGTCTTGGTCACACATCTCGCTGTGGAGCCACGTTTCCGTTATTACCACTACATGAGGGTTGTATGCTAATGGTAAAGTCTCAAGTTGTTCGGTTTTATTTCCGATGCTTCGAGCATTCATATTAATCTGTCTAACTTGCTTCTGCGCAGCTGGTCAACACTTGATACCCGTACTTTTGTTATCGGGTGCACTGCCGATAGACTGATGCGATGCCGTGGCACACCGACGGCTTCCAATTAACGGACGTTTGTTTGTTACGTCATTCCAAATAAACAGATCATCACCTACACGCAACTTATCATGTACCAAAAATGCCTTCTTGCCTTGTTCTTTGTCGGCTTTTGCACTTTCCCACAGTAATTTACGTTTTGCCAACGTTTGCTTTGAGTAGTCGTTCTGAACAAAGTTGTTAGTACCCTTTAGGTTGCTCGCCTTTTTCAGCACAGCTAGCTTTTCGGTGAAGTCTTGAAGATACAAGATAATCGGCCTATTCGAGCCTGATCTTCCAAGCCTATGAATTCGGGCAACCGAAGTGCATTTAATGCCGAGCTTACTGTGAAACGTTTCAGAGACGACTTTCTTTTAAGACCAGATTCAGTTTCTTCCGGTTGTTTTGGGATACCAAAAACAATCAAGTTTGAACGTCTGCCTCGATCTTCAAGATCCGTTAGCTTTCGGGCCTGGAAATTCATTGAGTTTGTGTAGACCTTAAGAAGGTTGTCCAGGCCATCTAATTTTGAATTTTTAGTTTTCATTTCAGCCACATGGGTCTCGATTTCTGAAAGACGCCGTGTACGCTCTGCTAACATGTTTTCCATTTTAGTTGTAAGGTCTGCTACCTCACTACGGAGAGCTTTTTGACCCTCTAAAAGTTTAGCCAGCATGTCTTGGTTGGTAGGTCAGGGGTTTTGTTCGACATCACCACAAAGTAGTAACCGAAGTGCACAAGAACAATCGTATGCAATTTTACGACACTGCCGTGGGCACGGCATAACAACCAAACAGCGGCAATCGCTTCGAAATGAGCTGTACGCCCTACTAACCTGCACAAGGCAGAGGAAACGTTTAGCCATGTTTCCACGGATTTCGCCGTGCCCACTAAGGGAGGGGGGGTTCCAGGTGTCTAAGTAGTCGATGATCGGATGACGTCACAGACCAAGCACTGCAAGGCGGCAGCAGCTTCGGGATGACGTCACATGGTTCCACGTGGGGCGGCTGTGACTTGCAGAAAGGAAAGTGGTGCGAATGCGGCGAGTACCCAGTGGTGGCCGTTGTAGATCCAGGAGATACGTTGGGGACGCAGAGCAGCAAGCCCTGCACAAGGCAGAGGAAACGTTTAGCCATGTTTCCACGGATTTCGCCGTGCCCACTAAGGGAGGGGGGGTTCCAGGTGTCTTTAAGTAGTCGATGATCGGATGACGTCACAGACCAAGCACTACCAGGCGGCAGCAGCTTCGGGATGACGTCACATGGTTCCACGTGGGGTGGCTGTGACTTGCAGAAAAGAAAGTGGTGCGAATGCGGCGAGTACCCAGTGGTGGCCGTTGTAGATCCAGGAGATACGTTGGGGACGCAGAGCAGCAAGCCCTGCACAAAGCAGAGGAAACGTTTAGCCATGTTTCCACGGATTTCGCCGTGCCCACAGTTGCTTCGCAGCCGCTGGGAACTGAGAGCTAAGTTGTGTTCATGGGAGGTTGTGGCCAGGTACTGCACCAGGGTGGCCAGTCCTGCTCTCGTGAGGAAGCACATTGCTGGCAGGTGGTCGCTAGTGAGGCCGCACCTCAGACATCTTGTTTACGTTAAACAATTTTTATCACGCGTTTTAGATAATTATGCGATTAGTAATGGTCCAGTATCTATATGTATTCGGACCGGCACTTTCTTAACACTGTAGAATACCACCTGACCGCCTATCAGCTCTCAACGTCACCTGACACGTAGCGCATTCCCACTGAAACTTAGAAGTGTGGCAATTCGGGCTAGTTGGTTTGACAGGACGATAGTTATAGCGCGAGAACAGAACGACGACAAAGACGTACGAAGACAAAGTGTCCTTCTTGTCTCTTTGTCGTCGTTCTGTTCTCGCACTATAGCTATCGTCAGCCCACTGAAACGTTCCGTACGCCGTTCCAATAATTCCGTATGTTCCCTTATGAGTTCTATATGCTCTCCGTAAGAATCTTACGGTAACATACCGAATTATTGGAATGGCATACGAAACGTTCAAATCAAAACTTTTCTCAATTGTCTGAAAGTTCATTAAAAGAAAAACTCGGTGTGGTTTCGAATCTTTGAACTTGCGAGCTTAGGCCGGCTTAGTACCGTTGATGACCCTTCTTCTCCCCCTTGATTTTTTCCTGATTTCTTCGTCTCGCTCGAATTTGGCATTGTTGGTTTCAAAGTGTCCACAATGTCGGAGTTTCGCTTTCGTGTGGTCACACTCCTACTTTGATGTTTCCTGTCAACTGATGAGTCGCACGTATCGGTTTTGCGAACTAAACGGCTATACTTCTATGTGATTGTTACTTTAAGTGTATACGTCGCGGGCGGTTGGAGTGCGTGAAAATTAACCGCGAAAAGTTTCTAACTGCTAAAAAATAGACAGGCGCTGCCTTTATGGCTGCATCCTATTTTGTTAGCGTTTGGAGTAATAATTAAAGATGTGGTAATTAGATATAGAAGTAAACAATTGTCCTCAGCAGGAGTCAGATATACGTACTAGTAATTTGTATCTACGGTTAGTCTGATAACGTAAAATATTGTATAAAAAGGTAACGACCGCATTATTTCTAGTTCTAGAAAGCGGCGAATTGGTGTATCTGGCGTTCCACAATTGGTGTATCTGGCGTTCCACTAGAACTAATTCGTAACTATTTGCGTGATCGAGAACAGGTGGTATATGTGTCCGGTACCTTTTCCAACCCTAAAACCATAAACATCGGTGTTCCACAGGGTTCAATTTTGGGCCCGCTTTTATTTTTAATTTATATAAACGATCTTCCTCAATGTCTAGCACATTCGTCCTGTATACTCTATGCGGATGATACCACTATATTAACTACGGATAAAGACGTTGACTCGATGTTGTTTAAACCTAATACCGACCTGATAAATATCGTTAAATGGTTCAATAAGAATAAATTAAGCATAAATGCTAAAAAGTCAAACTTCGTTGTATTTTCGTCACCTAATCGAATTATACCTAGGAACCCCTCTGTCTTCGTAAGCGATACTCAAATTCATTCTACCTCTAGTACAATGTTTCTCGGGGTCAAATTAGATGCACATTTAAAGTTCAATTCACATGTTTTAGAGCTTACGCGGAAAGCCGCATATGCCATTAGAATATTTCTGAAAGTTCGCCCGTTCTTTCGTTTTGAAATATTGTTGTCACTTTACTATGCTTTCTTTCACAGCAACATAATCTATTGCATTTCATCATGGGGAAATACGTATGCCACTCATTTATCAGCCATCCAACATCTTCAAAACCAAGCATTGAGAATAATAACGTTCAGTGGCTTCATGTCCGATGCATCAGCCTTACTCTGTTCGCACGGAATTTTATCAGTTCAGAAGCTGACTAAATATTTTCTCGGCATTCTTATTTACAAATATGTGAATGGAAAACTTCCGATTCCTTTACTACACTCAAGTCAGTTTCCTCAGTCGTCATCGACTCGTTTTGCAAAGGCTAATAACTTCCTTTTACCCAAACCTAGAACTAATTATGGCAAGTTTACTACAAAATTTTCTTCTATTTCCCTGTGGAATTCTTTACCTTTGGAGATCAAAAATAGATCCCTCGAAATGTTTAAAAAAGGCTTGCGTTTGCACCTATTGAATTCCTAATGCATGATACTATATGAACTGAATGTTATTGCATTTTTCTGTTAGTTTTTTGTGCTCATCGGTACACCTTGTATAACTTATGTTCGCTATTTCGTGTTTATCTGTACAATTTGTATATCTTAAATTTTCTATCCTTACCGTAATAATGCTTGATATTATACAGAGTGAATGTTACTGCATTTTCGTGTTAGTTTTTGCATGCTTAGCTGTACATTTTTTATAACTTACGTTCGCTATTTTGTGCTTATCTGTACATTTTGTATACCTTCAGATTTCTTTCCTTACCACTCTTTACTATTACGTTGTATCGCTCATGTATGATTTTATAGGAGGTCTCACTCACAGTCTCACGACTTTGAGACCTCCTTCTGTATTTGTACATAACACATGCACTTGTATCACTTGTATTTCGATTCTGAATAAACATAACTATAAACAGTCCAGTGGCCTGAAAGTCGGGCAACACTGGCGCACTCAAAAAAAAAAGGAAAGAAACTTCGAACGAAAGTCGTCACTCACCATAAACTTGAACTGCTAGACCCCAACGTTGCAGCGACTCTTGGGACCACGCTCATACACAACGATAAGTCCACGTGACACAGCTCGTAGACTCTGGCTTAGTTACAACAATGGTCATGATGAACCACATAAAAAACAGTTGGAAACACGAAATACACAGAAAAAAAAACACGACGGGAACAAGAAGGCACTTACAACTGATCAAAGCATGCTTGAGATGAAGAGTTATACCCCCCGTCAAGCCCCATCCTCCTACCAATCCACCGTCTTGACAAGTCAAGTCAAGTCAAGTCAAAATCCTTGACGATGTGGCGCATACCCACGCTGGAGGATTGGCCAAAAACCGGATAGCTTTCATGAATTTCTTCTTTAATAACAGAATAAAATTAATACATTTACGAGTCATAAAAGAAAGATGCAACAAGACAAATTTGATGGTTGAATTGTAAATAATCTGTAGTGTAATGCAATAAAGCGTCGTATTTGATTAAGTATGAATTTGGAAATTTCAAAATCTACCGAACAATGATTTCAACACTTAAACCTCTTTCAACTTTTGACGAACTCCTGCAATGCGTCAACCATCTTCCCGTCGCTGTGGCCTTGACACAAAGCCCCGAAAGAAAGCACATTTTCAGTATTTAAATCTACTCCGATAAGGTCACAAACGGCTCCTAAAGTGTTTTTACGTAAGAAAGAGAATCTATTACAATAAATGAGATAATGTTCAGTTGACTCATTTACTCCACAAACAGGACAATGAGGGGAGGCTTCCAGACCAGCTCTGTGTAAATATAAATTCAGCTGTGGAATTTGACAGCGCGGTCTAATGATTGCGACTTCCGTTCCTCGCATTTGAGATATTTTACTATTCCAATGGTATAACAAGTGCTTGAATTCTGGTGTGGCTGTTAGTGAAGGTGTAGAAAATTCCTCTAACAGTAGTTTCCTTCTTAATCTAGCACCTATCAAGAATTTCGATGCCGGTAATAAGATGACTTGGCCAACGCATCTGCCATTTCATTCATATAAATGCCCTTATGTCCAGGAACCCAGACCAGTTTGATGAGATTGAGATGCGAGGGAACTAATGCTTTGAAAGCGTTCTGAGCATGCGAGTTCTCATCTGAAGTAAGTAAGGGAGGCACATACTGATAGTGAATCTGTTAAAATTATTGCGGTTCTTACTGAAGCAGTTATTTTACGGAGATCTAAAATTATCGCAAAAAATTCTGCTTCAAATATGGGCACGTAATCGGGAAGGCGAAGCGAAAAGGACCAGTCTAGGGCAGGAGAAAAAGACCAATTCCTCATTTTTCTTACTTTTGTGACGCATCAGTTGCTATGACTGCTTGTATTGGCGTATGTTCCAGGTAATCTCATAATATAGCTTCTAAAAAACTGAGCGGCATCAATTTTAAATATTTCGGAAATATATCATCAAACTGTAATTCAATAGCACTGTTATTGGTACTGATTAAAGGAACAGCATCAATTTGAACATCTAAATCCTCTAGAAAACGCTGTATAACCAAAATTTGTGGTATACGATATCTCGGCCAGTATTGTCCAAAAAAACAAGTCAGGGCGGTCAATAAAAACTTTTTCTAAGCGCCTTACCGGTGATTCATAGAGCCTAAGAAATGCCTGTGTAGCTAACAATTTAAAACGGGTCGCAAGTGAGGGAACCTTAGCTTCAAGTTACAAGATCTTGATTGAAACAAACTTGGGGAGACCTAAGCATATTCTCAAGGCTTGTCTCTCTATGACTACCAGAGGATGTATCTTGTAGGCAGGTGCCCCCGCGTATAACACACACCCAAACTCCAGAACCGGGCCAATGTACATACAATACACTGAGATAAGAGTATTTCTCCGCATACCTAAGCGACTATTACTAATTTCGCTTAATATTCCCATCGCATGACCTGCCTTTGCTGCAATGTTTTCAATGTGTGTCTTCCAAGACATTGATTGGTCATAGGTCACCCCCAGATATTTCACATTCACTACTTGAGAGATATGATCCAGGTGATAGGAGAGCGAAATGTAAAAAGGGTCGTTGAGTGGAAATGTTAAAACAGAACATTTCTTGACATTTAAATACAGATGTAAGCTATCAAGCCAAATTTCTATTGCCAATAGGTATGTCTGTAATATTTTAAATAGCCTATGAATGTCCTCTGCTGCTGAAAAGAATGCGATGTCGTCCGCATATACATAAGTGTGGACGTCCTGGTGCCGAGGTACAGAGCTGTTCAAAATATTGAACAACACCGGGGAAATGACGGCCCCTTGCGGGACACCTCTTGTTTGCACATATTAAGAAGACGAGATGCCGTTTTTGTAACAATAAAACGTTCTATTGCGTGAAAATTCTGCTATCCATGATTGTATATAGTTTGGGAAGTTAAGGTTGTGCAGCTGGTTGATTAACACTATATGCTCAATGCTGTCGTACGCTTTTGCTATATCGAGAGTGACGAGCGCAGAATATTTTCCTTCCCGCTTAGCTAATTTTATGCGACTTTCAAGGTCTATATGGGCCTGCCATATGGAGCATCCTGATCTGAAGTCAATTTGGGATGGATTCAGAATTTCTCTCTCATTGATTAAATTTGTTATTCGAACGTTCAGGATTTTCTCATCTTGAACTACCCCACGCTTTCTTCATCCTCTTCTTTATTTAGGTCCTGTTCTGCTTCGCTCCTACAACACGTGCGCCGAATTGTCCGGCCTGGGATGTAGTAACTCAGGTGGGCAAGAGAACGAAGTATCAAGATAGAAACAAAGAAATATTAAGAAAGAGTGATTTTCTTGAAAAAAATAATTGGCGGGGTTAGATTCGAAACCGCGCCCCCACGAGCAAAAGGCGAAAACCAGGCACGCTAACAGAGCGTAGCATACTCTTGTGTGGGAGACCAGCGTTGGCTAAGTGGCGCGCCGAAAAAGAGCACCTGGTGGATAGTCGCGACACAACTCAGCCGCTCGCGCCCAGACGACCGGTCGCAATGTACCGCGGTAAGAGCACGCGTGTGCACCGCTGCTGTTTTTCATTTTGGAACGAACGGCTCGAAAAGCCATTGCGCCAGTAATACTGCACTGTTGTTTGGAAAAATAATTTTGTCCGAAGGCCACTCTTGCATAAAAAGCTCTAGAAAACGGAGATAGTCTGTGCAAAGTGGACTGCGTCTATGCATATGGCCGTGATGGCGAGTCCCTCATCTACACTTTCCGGTTGCATGCTGGGTATTGTGCCAAGCTAGTGCAGGCCTACATGCCCCGATAAGTCCGTGCTGCGACGACACTATACGCTGCCCACATTTGTAGTAAAACAAAACAAACAAAAACAGAGGAAGGGGTTGCTGCGTTGGTTTTCTTTTGTGTAGTCAAGGGGACGTTGATCAAGAAACCAACGTAGCATCACAAAACGTGTGCCAGTGTCGCGCTGCTATGCTTGAAGGCGCGGGATAGAATCCCGACCACGAAGGCCGCGCTTTGATGGGGGTGAAATACAAAGAACACCCACGAACCAAGATATATGTGGGCATCGGAGAATCCCAAGCGGTCACAATTAATCCTGATACCCACACTACTGCGTGCCTGAGATATCTTGTTCGGCAGATGAAAGCCTAGCAATTATCGATGTTGATCAGGCACCTTCGTTTTAGGCCGACACAGGCAAGCGGAAAAACTGAAACTGTGCGTTAGGCGATCTAGACGACGAGTAACAATCAAAGACATTTGATTTTTACAAATTTTAGCAAGGCGTAAATTCTGATGTTACTTAGCCACGGCAGCCACTGAAAAAGAAGCATACCGAATCCAATTACTCCAGAAAGCTGTCCGCTGCTTTGTTCATAACGAGAACCCTGCTTCAGCACAAAATAAGTTAAAGAGAGGCATCTCAGCATCGGCTATTCTCCGCAAGAGTAGGGTGTAGGCGAACGTTCCCTCGCACAAATCTTGTGGTCAAGGCAGCTGTCCTTTACACGTCTAACTGTTTACAAACAATGCAACTACCTGCCTTTCATATCAATCACTTCACGTGGTGGCAACAGATGAAATTTGGGCATTGTTGTGGTGATGGTGGTCAGGTGGATGGATACGTGAGAATCCTAAGGTGCACGACTCAGCGCTCAGCGAATCAGATAGAAAAAAATACATATGCCGTATGATGCATAAGGTGCTCATTTTATTTCCAGCACAATGCCGTTTAAATTCAATTGTTTGCCCCTCGTTTCCTGTGGTGCACGTCTTCTCTTTTGAATGACTATAGCAGACATGCGCAATGCGGTTTGGAAACCAGACCGACACCACTATAGACAGGAGAGCGAGAGCAGAACATACTCAACTCGCCTGATTGCTTGGATGCAACGGCACCTCCTCTCTTATTGATATGATTAAGAAGGAAAAACGTAGATGGATATGTCCTCCCTCTGTCTACTTATTGTTGAACTTGAATACGCAGCAGTAAAGCCAGCGCCCTGTGGTTTTGTTACGGCAATGCGCGCACGCGCCGCCTCTACCAGCGGCCCCTCTCGTTTGCGGGAGCAGCTGAGAAGTGCGTTCTCTCACCGCCAGGGCTGCCGTGGAAACTCCACGCCATGAGTCCAGCGCTGGTTCGCAATGGAAGTGAAGGTGAGAGTAGATATGTGAGGATGAGGTGGATGAAAATAACTAGGGGAGAGAGTGAATCATAGCATAGGAACAAAGAAAAATAAACAGAAATAAAGGAAATAGGAACAAAAGGAAGAAAAATAGAAAGACAGAAAAACGAGAAAAAGAAAAAGACAAAAGGAGGGGGAAACGTGGCTAAGTACTGTGTTTAGGAATTGGTATAACACAAAAGAGAAACGTGTCTTCACAGAGGCAGGTGAGCGTTTTCTTTGTGTGTGTGTGTGTGTGTGTGTGTGTGTGTGTGTGTGTGTGTGTGCGTGTGTGTGCTCGCGCGTTAATTCGCCACAAGGGCGAAGGAATGAAAGCTACAGCAACAAATTGTAATGCCAAGCGAAGAAAAGCAAGCAGCTCGAAACTTGCAGCGCGCAGCTCAAGCAGAAAGCATGCACGAAATGAGCATACACAAAACGAGCGCGGACTAACTACTGTCACAGCTCGACATTGAAAACGCACTGCTCTAACAGAAAGAAAGACACACAAAACGAACGCACAAATATGTACAGGACGAGCGCGAACAACTCTGTTCTTATTTCGTCATGGGGGAACAGCGTGCTCCTTTTGTAAACGCGGCCGCGGCAGCGAGCGAAGTGACCTCACACGAATATCGAATTTGATAATCGAACGCGCAGGAGAGACAATGCCCCAGGGAGTTATGCACTCGTCGAAACGCGAGAAGGCACGACAGTTGGAGCTCGCCTCAACGCAAGCCCGTCGCGCCTTCTCGGTATACTGATGACAAAAATTATGCTGAAGTTGCGGAGCTATAGGGACCGTGAAACGGTATATGGTGTAAGTAAATAACTTAATTGCCATTTGCCAACTTGAGAACAAACTCTTCGTGGTTTAATGGTTTCGTGCCGCGCGTTTAGAAGCGAGAGGTCATACGTTCGATGCCCGGCGACGTAACGTTTTTTTTCATTTTAGTCTGTTCAATCTGTTCGTATATAGATTACAATGTAATATCCGTGACGTATATACGTCAGCGGAACCGCGGTGGCCCCGCCGTGAAACTTTCATGTTAAAAAATACAGAGAAAAATACAGAGAGAGAAGGAAGAAAATAGAAGGAAAGAGGAAGCGAGAAATAGACATAATGAAAGGGGAACAAGAGAAAGAAAGCTAAAAAGCGAGAAAGAAAATAGGAAGGGGGGAAGAAATATAGACAAAAAATAAGAAAATTCAGGGTAAGCATAGCTTTGTGTATGGTATATCAAGGGGTGGGAAAGAGAGTGGTGAGAGGGCAAAAGCCCTACCAGGACAGCAGGAGGTGCCCACCAGCTGTACCGTGACGCACCCTTGCGTGACTGGGGCAAGCTGCGCAAATTTTTCTCCTTTGATCACCTTATGGGATAAGTAACACGATTGTGGTATCAAACACCAAAGACAAACGAAGAGGTAAGAAGCATCTGGGGAACATTCATGACAGTTATTAGGCGAAGAAATATACACTAGTGGTGGTGGTGAACAACTTTATATAATTAAACCAGTGGATTGAGGCCTGGGCCTATAGGCTGTGCCAGGGGCGGTGTAAAGACCCTGTCTCCCAACCATCTCACTGGATGGCTCATATTTCTTGTGGAAACAGTATCAAAAACACCCACACAACAATTTGAAGTTATGAGAGGGTTTAGATCAGGTTCAACCCCTCCTCCCTACCATCGCCGAAAATGTTCACTTCGTATGTGTGCAAGCGCACATACGAAACCAACAGTCACACACACACACACACACAGGCACTATCACATACATATAGAAAATTCGGACCGCTGCACCCACTGCCCCCGCAAATAAAATCCTGGATACACTCCTGCCCTACAGGTAAGTAACTTCGCTAGTGCGTCCAATTAAAACCGTGTCTTTTATCCGCGTACTGTGCGTGGCAGTCAAGTTTCCACAGACGTCAGCACGAACGCACAAGACGATCGGTCATCATGAGATACCTGCCGAATGAATGGAACATTGTGCACTTTGCGAACTTCAGTCACCGAGATATACGGCTGGGAAAAGCGTAAACACGAAACCACACGGCTTTCTCTAGCTTGCTTCTCGCAAAAGAGCAACAACAACGACAAAAATCTCTTCCCAAGAAAGGAGGCGGGCCGCAACCTGTATAGTTTCGACGAGTGACATTCGTCTGCTCTTCACATCAAGACACAGAGGCCAGGTCTCTCGTGGCCCGGCCAAGCGGTCATGCCAAAAAGGAAAGAACCACTCGCTCGGAAACGTCCACAGCCGCAGCGCGCGACCGGCCCTCAAAACGCTGATGACGGCCCTCCTCCTTTCGTTGTTTTGTGTCCTTCTCCAAACCTCCGATCTCATCGGTGCTTCTGTTGCCGGTCCGGCAGCTCCCCTTTTAGCTTAGCGGCGCCTCTTGCTGCTTTCACCCCCGAGGCGCTTTGAGGAAAACAACCTCGGTTCCCGCCAGCTCTTCTCTGCTCTCGTTCCTTTTCTTTATTATTGTTATGTATGCTCCCGTTTTGTTTTCCCGTATTTCTCTCCTGCTTACTCTTCGCTTTTTCTCCCCACCCCGCGCGCGCACCGACGAGAAGGCGAAATGACAGCTCTCTATTTCTCTTAGCAGTGCAGAGATCTAAAGGGCGCGCTTGTTCATAAAACAGGCACTGCGCCGTGTCGCCTGTAGGCAGACAGAAATTAGGTGCCTTTTTCCTTTTCCACGTGAACCACTACCACCACCACCATAAAAACGACGCCGCTCCGGGGCCCGCTCGGGGTGAACGAGAGCGGTCGAACTACCGGAGTGCGCCATGACATACGACGCGCTGCAGGCCGTGCGCGCTTCGAGTTTCAACGTGGACGCCGAATATATATATATATATATATATATATATATATATATATATATATATATATATATATATATATATATATATATATATATATATGTGTGTGTGTGTGTGTGTGTGTGTGTGTGTGTGCTCCTCCTCCTCTGTGTCACAATATAACTCTCCGTATTAATTAAGAGTTCCTCACACGCCATTCATTCTGCGACTGCAGTTAAGCTCTCGTTGCCCTTTGTTCAGCCCGACTTCTTGCATACTTCGAGTGAACCGAACACAATGCTCAAGTAGTTGAAAGCGACAGTCAAGTTTCGCGTTGTGCTCCTGAAGTTTCGTTCGTAGACGTTTGTTTGCTTTTTTTCCGGGCAAGTCAAATTGAAATACGATATGGTCATTCGAGAATCTTGTCGTCTGAGAGAGTTAATTTTCTTAAAGAAAGCATGCGTTCTAACACCCAGCATCAACTCGAAGCCACCGAATATGAATTTCAAAGCAGATTTGAACGCTACATCATTATTCGGGAAGCTGCTCCTCTGTCAGGCAGTAATTAAGGGCTGAAATGCTGCCCTGTAAGGGGGCTAAAAATTACGGAAGTGTTTAGAGGATATTAAAAGTGAAGGAAGATGGGAAGGTAGTGTGCGGTGAAACGCTCAACTCTTGCTGTCCGACATAAAAAACTGCAGCTCTCTTCCTCTTCAATGCTTTCATCCAATACACTGTTTCTGCATTTGGCACGTATACTCTGCGTTATGGTCTATCCCATTAGCGATACATCTGCCGGTTAGTTGCACAGGGTAGTTTACTGCTGAGTTACTAATGAGTAGCTATTTGGCTGTAGTAAGCGCTTTTCTTCTGCCACATTTTTTCATATTTCGAGCGAATTTAGTGCCGCTTCTCCTCCCCCTGTTAATAAAGATAGTTTTTCCATCAACCCATTTTATACTGCATGGGCAGCTTCTTGGTCCGTTCAACCATTGTGACTTATCAGTTATCTTGTACCGACCTGTGTCAGTGGCCTAGCCACCCACCTTCCTGCTCCGTGTCAGTTTTCTTTGTGTTCTTCAAGGACACAATCTGCGAGTGCTGGGCATCCAGTTTTGCTGATGTAGCTATTGCAACTCCGGGTCCTGCGGGCCTCAGTTTGGTAGTGGGCCCGCGTCATAGGACCAATCGTCCAACAAGTCAGGGGAGGCGCTCGTACGAACGACATTTTATTTACATGGTTAGCAACTGAGAATTCCAAAGCAGTTGATCAAATCATCAAGTATGAGCTAGACGCCAAGAACTGAACAGGATAACTCTAAGTATACAAAAGGTCTTCCGCTTGTATAGTGCCACGTTGCCAACCCTGGGCTCATTGTCCGCGGCTTTAGCGAATACGGCGCTCATGTGCTCCTCCTACGAAGGCGGTGAAAAACACCACACAATGCACGTGGAGAGGACACAGTCGACATGATGCCCAAATATGGTCACAAACGCACTGCACCAACATTTTGCGCACCTCCGATGATCTTGGATGACCTTGATTTTAAAGAACTCTTCTGGCAGTTGAGTGAGGTTCGAAAGACCGGCTCCCAGTATACACGTGCCAAACTCCCTGACTGCGTTTCGGGTAGGACAAGGTAGTGGCCCAGCGTTTAGCCGATCCCATGGAGAGAGGGGGAAGGAGAAGTGGTCCACTAATCCCTCGTCGTGGTGGTGGTGGTGGTAGTGGTTAGAAGAGGAGAAAGGCACCTAATTTCTGCAGCCCGGTCGGAAGCACGGCGCAATGCGTGCTCCCGCAACGGCTACAGAAGATAGTACACCTTTTTCCTTTCCTTCAACCACACATTCAATCTCTTGTCGTTTGCTAGAAGTTACGGCTTAACTGCACATTTCCGGGACTTCGCTTCTCCTCACAAGGTGAAGCCACAACCGGTTTAGGTTTTAGCCGAAACTGAAAATACCACGCTGGTTCCGGTCTCTCCAGATCCACGGTGACCTCGAAAATGGCCCAGCTGCCTCATTGTTTGCCTCGAAAGTCTTGCGTAGAGTCGAGCTCACAATGGCCTATCGTGGCTCGTGCGTTTTCTTTGCGCGAACCGGTCCTGTACCCCTTGTTCGCGTTTTGCTGAGAAGAAATCAGCCCGTTCTGACGGCACATCTTTGCTTGGAATGGGTAGAAATGTTTTCGTCCAGTTCACAAAGGCCGAAAGATTTCAACAATGATGACGGCCAAACGATTTTTCTTTCGTGCAGCCCGCTTTTAATTGGTCACCTCGGAAAGCGCTTTTCGACATTGTTACCCCATGGGAAGTGGCTATTGCTGTGCGTTCATTTAGCTGAGAATTTTTGTCCTGGGTTGTGACGCAAAGATGTTATTATGTTGTTCACTTTCTGATTAACATTGCGTGTTCCAGCATGCAATTCTTGACTTTTGTGGCTCCCCGTGTAGGGCTCTAAAAGGTCGTTGCAAAACAAACATGGACGGTTTTCTCTATAGTGCTTACCACCTTCGCATTTTTGCGTACTGCATGATGTTAATAGACATTCGTAAGCGACTTATGCATTCACGATGATTCAAAGGTCTTTTACTTACAAGCTTACAAGTAGATTTTCAACAACCCGGTTAAGAGTTGCTACCAGCAAGATGAACACTTAGACATCTGTGTATAATGTTAACACAACCATGGTCTGAAGAACTACAAAGGAAGAGTGGCTCTCGCCTTGAGAATGCCATTTTTCATGGTAAACTTGGGACGCAAATAGAGATGCGCAGAACAAAAAAATTTATGCACACACTACAAGAGCTCTAAAACTTGCATCTTGCACTACTTGCACTACTTGCATCTAAAACTTTACTACACTTCTAAAAATATAGATAAACTTGCATGTATGTCCCATATATGTCACAATGAGGTTCTACAGAGCACACATCCAAGGCACGTGTGCGCAATCGATTACTAAAATTGAATTATTTGTCATGTAATAAAAAGGATCGTCGGCTTACGAAAAGTGCGTAATATGTATATATATATATATATATATATATGCGTGTGTGTGTGTGTGTGTAATCGTTAATGGACTTCTAACCCTTCACTTTTATAGCAATTAAGTGATCATTCCCGATGTTATTGGATAGCATGGTAATAGCAATACAAAGAAAAACTCAGATGCAATAATTCAATGGGACCTTTGACGACTGTTACATATAAATAATAGTGCAGCGATAGCGTAGTGGTTAAACTATCAGCCTCGCGTGCAAGATGTCCGGCGCTCGAATCCCAGAGCTGTGCAGTTCGCCACCGTATTAAAAAAAAGTTATCCGCGTGACCACCGTCGGTAACGCACTCCCTCACCAGAGAAGGATTGGCCACCCTGGTGCAGTATCTGGCCACTACCTCCCACATGCATACGTCAACTCACGGCCCTCAGTCCCCAGCAGCTGCGAAGCAACTGGCCACAGTGGCGGTCAGATCTGTGACGCAGCAGAGGGTGTTAAGGATCTCTGGGTTCGGACAGGTCACTATTGGAACCTGAACTTGGCAATCTTTAACGCTAGAACGTTATCTAGTGAGGGAAGTCTAGCTGTACTATTCAAGGAACTAGAGAGTGTTAATTGGAATGTTATGGGACTCACTGAGGTTATAAATAATAAAATATATTATATATAATCATTATAAATATCATGACAAATGAGGTCTATACAGTGTTAGTTACAGAATGGGCACGTCCTCTGCTATCGGGGCTTGGCTGACAGAAGAGAACTCGGCGTGAGGTTCCTTATCCACAGAAGTATGGCTGGTAACATACAGGAATAGTATAGTATTAATAAAATGGTGGTAGGTATCGTAATTAAACTCAATAAGAGATACAAGATGAAGGTGGTACAGGCTTACGCGCCTACATCCAGCCATGATGACGCGCTAGTTGAAAGCTTCTGTGAAAACGTGGAATCAGCAATTAGTAAAGTAAAAACACGGTATACTGTACTGATATGCGGCTTCAATGGCAAGGTAGGGTAGAAGCAGGCTGGAGACCAGGCAGTCGGAGATTATGTCATCGGCACTAGAAATGGCAGAGGAGAGCTTTAGTAGATTTTGCAGAACGTAATAATTTACAGATCTTAAATACCTTCCACCGAAAACAAAAGAACCGTAAGTGGACATGGAGGAGCCCTAATAACGAAAGTAAGAACGAAATAGGCTTTATACTGAGTGCAAACCCAAGCATCGTGCAGGATGTGGAAGCGTTTCGCAATTGCAAGGTACGATGCAGTGATCATAGAATAGTACGGTCTCTAATTCGGCTAGACTTGAAGTAGGGACGACCGAAACTGACACGCAATAAGCCGCTCAATGAGCTATCATAGAGAGGCAAAGTACAGTAATTCAGAGTCTCGCTTCAAAACAGGTACTCGGCTCTTATCGAGGAAACCAGCTTTAGCGTTGACGCAATTAATGATAATTTGACGAGTATCATTACGGAGTGTGTAGTAGAAGTTGGAGGTACGGTAATTAGACAGAACACCAGCAAACTGTCATCAGGAGACGAAGAATCTCAATAAGAAATGTCAAAGCATAAAAGCCTCAAACACAATGGACAAAATAGCACTTGCAGAGCTTTTGAAGTTGAATAATAAGCGTATGGTATCCAATGTAAGAAGGTATAACATGGAGAAAATTGAACATGATCTGAAGAACGGAGGAAGCGTCAAAGCAGTGAGGAGAAAACTTGGGATAGGCAGAAACCAGATGTATGCATTAATGGACAAGGAAGGCAAAGTAACTACCAATATAGATAGGATAGTTAAAACAGCGGGGGGGGGGGGGGTTACATAGATCTGTAGAGTAGCCGGCACAACAACCTTAATATCAGAACTAGCAGTAACCCAGAAGCTGATTGATTGATTGATTGATTGATTGATTGATTGATTGATTGATTGATTGATTGATTTGCGGGGTTAAACGTCCCAATACCACCATTTGATTATGAGAGACGCTGTAGTGGAGGGCTCCGGAATTAATTTCGACCACCTGTGGTTCTTTAACGTGCACCCAAATCTGAGTACACGGGCCTACAACATTTCCGCCTCCATCGGAAATGCAGCCGCCACAGCCGGGATTTGATCCCGCGACCTGCGGGTCAGACGCCGAGTATCTTAGCCACACCACCGTGGCGGGGCAGTAACTCAGATGGCACCCCACCAGTAATTATAGAAGAAAAGCCTTGGAGGGAACGCAAAGAGGCAAAGCTGCACGTGAGGACCAGGTCACATCAGATCTGCTCAAAGACGGAGGACAGATTATGTTAGAAAAACTAGCCACCCTGTTTACGAAGTGTCGTCTGACGGGGAGGGTACCAGAATCTTGGGAAAATGCTAACATTATCTTAATACTTAAGAAAGGCGATGAAGAGTACTTGAAGAATTACAGGCCGATCAGCTTGCTCTCCATCGTATACAAGATGTTTACAACGGTAATTGCTAACGGAATTGATCAATTGATATGTGGGGTTTAACGTCCTAAAACCACCATATGACTATGAGAGACGCCGTGGTGGAGGGCTTCAGAAATTTCGACCACCCGGGGTTCTTTAAAGTGCGCCCAAATCTGGGCACACGGGTGCTAACAGAATTAATACACTGGGATTCAATACACCAAAAGAACAAGCAGGATTTCGAACAGGTTACTCAACAACCGACCACATTCATACTATCAATCAGGTACTAGCTAGAGAAATGCTCAAAATACAACCAAGCACTATACATAATCAAGGCATTTGATTCAGTAGAATTATCAACTGTCATGCAGACACTGCGGAATCAAGGCGTCGACATAGCATATATAAACATCCTCGAAGAAATCTACAGAGGATCAACTGCCGCCATAGTGCACCATAAAAAAAGAGGCAAAATGCCAATCAGGAAGTATGTAAAACAAGAAGAAACAATCTCCCCAAAGCTATTTACCGCGTACTTACAGGGGGTTTTCAAAGGCCTAGAGTGGGAAGAGTTAGGGATAAGAGTTAAGGAAAGTACCTCAGTAACTTGAACTTCGCCGATGACATTCCATTGCTGAGTAGCTCAGGCGACGAATTGCAACTCATGACTAATGAATTATACAAGGAGAGCAGAAAGGTTGATCTTAAAATTAATCTGCACAAAACGAAAATATTGTAGAACAATCTCGGAAGAGAACCGCGCTTCGAGATAGGTAATAGTGCACTTGAATTTGTAAAAGATTACGTGTACTTAGTACAAGTAATAACTGCGAGCCGAAGCACGAGGTTGAAGTAACTTTCTTCAGTTCTTGCTTTTTCTCCTTCTATCTTCCTTTCTTTTTTTCTCTCCTTTTTGCTTCCTTTCCTGCTTTTTTTATTTCTCTCGTGCCTTTTTTTCTCTCCTTTCTTTCTTGACTCCTTTTTCCCTTCATTTATTTCTTTCTTTCCTTCTTTCTTTCATTCTTCCTTGGTTTACTTCTTTCTCTCGTTCATTTTTTCTTTTTTCTTTCTCTTCTTTTCCTTCTTTTTTCTGTCTTTTTTCCTTCTTTCGTTATTTTCTTATTTTTTCCTTTCTTTCTTTCCTTCGTTCTTTCCTTATTCGTTTCTTTCATTCCTTCTTTCCTTTTTTCTTCCTTTTCTTATTTCTTTCTTTATTCTTTGCTTACCTTCTCTCTTTCTTTAGTTTTTTCCTTCCTTTCTTTTTTATTCCTTTATTACATTATTTCTTCCTTACTTTCTTACCTTCTTTCTTTCCTTCCTTTTTATTCCTTTCTGCCTCTCTTTTTTTCTTTCCGACTTCCTTCTTTTTTCCTTTCTGCCTTTCTTTATTTCTTCTTATTCTTCTCTCTTCTTTTCTTCTTCTCCTGCTTCCTTTTTCCTTCTTTCTTTTGCAATGCGCAATGCTTCCTCCTCACGTATGCGTTCACATTTTTTTCAAATCAAGTTCTTTCAACGTGCCGTTAGTACCGGACAGTGTGTTTCTCCTGCAACGTATGGCCTTAAGGAAAATAAGCACAGCATCTCCTTAGAACCAGCGCATGAACATGAGGTGCAGGGTATCTAAGCGGCTTTCAGAAACAGCAGAGCTAGGGATATTGACAATATACAGATCGAGCCTGTAAAGCTTGTGCTTAACATTATTTCTGTTTTGCTTGCCAACATATACAAACCTGCACTGGAAACCGGCTGTTTTCCGAAAATGATGTGACTCTCTAAAGCTTTTTTACTGCATAAAAATGGTTATAAGAATGTTTTGTCGAAGTACAGCTCGATTTCTAGACTGCCAATATTTTCAAAAGGCCTCGAAAAGATTGTTCATAAACCAGTTACAAGATTTAGTCTATACTTTCAACTCTTTCCACTTGAATATTCAATCACAGAATGGCTGTCTTCATGGCAGATCAACTCAATCCGCGCTGCTAACCCAGAGAAATCATTCCTAAGGCTTCTGAATGAAAACGGGTATTGTAGGCATTTGCATATATTTTTCGAAAGCCGTTGATCGAATGCACCACGACATCTTATTAAAAAAAACTGCAACTATATGGTATTCGTGGAACGCCTCTTCTTTTGTTAAAATCCTATTTGAACCATAGATTTCAATGTGAGCATAGAATGTGCAGTCTCATCATTGCAGCACGCAGTCACAAGCGTTCCACAAGGAAACATTTCGGGTTCTTTATTGTTCATTTTCTCACAAAATTGACATTAACATTATCAACAAATCACTCACTTATGTTGTTTACGCTGATGAAATCAGCCTATTTTTTACCGGAAAACACATGCAGTGTTTTAACAGCTGAAATAAAGGACGCCCTAGAATACATGCAAAAGTTGAGTAAAGAGAACTCCTTGTTGATCAATTATGACAACACAAAGGCTATTCACTTTCATCCTCGTCGGTTCTCAGTCGCCATCGATAATCGCTTACTTCTAAACACGGCACCTATAGAATTTGTAAATTCTCTAAAGATTTTAGGTGTGATATTGCAAAAGAAAAAAAAATCGCAGCATATCCACGGAGTGAATGATGATGAGTGGGGCGAAGCGTCCATCAGCCTATCCGTGCTTCCATCCGTCCGTTCATTCTTGCTTCCGTCCGTCCGCGTGACCATCCATGCGTCAAGCCATGCGTCCGTCCGTCTGTCCGTACGTCCGCGCGTTCATCCGTCCGTCCGTCAGCTAGTCTATTTGTCCATCCGTGCGTTCGTCCGTCCATGCGTCAATCTAGTGAACACTCCAAGTACCGCGATCTCCCGTCTCGCAACCCCTGTGGCACATACCCACTCTTGAGCGGGTATGTGCCACCGGTGGCTACATACATACACACACACATACATACATACATACATACATACATACATACATACATACATACATACATACATACATACATACATACATACATACATACATACATACATACATACATACATACATGCATGCATGCCCCGCCGCGGTGGTCTAGTGGCTGAGGTACTCGGCTGCTGACCCGCAGGTCGCGGGTTCGTATCCCGGCTGCGGCGGCTGCATTTCCGATGGAGGCGGAAATGTTGTAGGCCCGTGTGCTCAGATTTGGGTGCACGTTAAAGAACCCCAGGTGGTCGAAATTTCCGGAGCCCTCCACTACGGCGTCTCTCATAATCAAATGGTGGTTTTGGGACGTTAAACCCCATATATCACTCAATCAATCAATCAAGGTTGCGCACATGGTCTAGACTAAAACGGAGATTCATTTAAAAATAACTCTTCATTTATATTGATACTGTAACTTCTATTGAGGTCTTAAAATTTTCAAGCTATTCCATCTGCACAGCTCTTGGTCTTGGTGGGTGCTATGGTGGGTGCAAGTCAGCCCGGGAGCATCATCATGATCATATGTGACTGCTTCCAACGCAGCATACATTGGAAAAAGTAGGTGACAAAGTATGCGTTTTGATTATTACTACTATTTGGACCTCTACGACAGCATAGAACAGTTTTTTTTAGAGTCACGGCCGCTGGATAAAAAATAAGGTGCAGCCTGTTGCGTCGCGTCGCCGTCAATGGTCGACCGCATCTGGGCAGAGTTGACAGCTTCGGCCACTTTTTGGGGGAGGGCACTTCGTGTTTCAATGTGGTTGCATGGTATTTCTGTGTGTGTCCGTGTGCTTTTATCGCAATAGCAATTATATGGACACTCTCCACTGGATTTCTCGGCCGGCGTCTACATCAGCGTAGGCGTCACTCACCGTATATGTATACGGATCTGTATATACGTAAACGCAAGAAAGAAAATAATCGCGAAAAAGACTCCGGGGCGCGGAATCGAACATATGGGACCTCTGAACCGTAAATGAGAGGCGTTAACCACTGAGTGAAGGAGGAGCACCTCTTTCAACGTTCACATGGCAAGTTAATCATAGCTACCACTTACAGCTGTTGACAGGCATCTCGGGGTAACTATTGCGTTTTTCAGCATTACCAGCAAGATGGCGCAATGAGCTTCGCCACGACACCACGGCACGTGCTCTCATCTCCCACGGGTACTTTGCCCAGCGGAGAGGAGGGGGTGGACTCGCGCGCCCTTACATTGCATTGGGGAGGATGGTACGTCTTGGCTGGCTTTCGGCTTTCGCTGGAACAGGTCTGCTGTAGTTCCTGTGATCGAGTGCGATTTTTTGGTGCCCCTGTGTGTGGCAGATGCTTCTAGTGGTGGGACTCCGCGAAGCTGTTGGGTGCCGTTGAGTATCTAGAACGCAAAAAAAGACGCTACATTGAAGAGCAACGTATGCCCCTGCGATGTACAGTTTCAAAAAACGTGTCGGTATGCATATTATTTGTAACAGAGCATTTGTTACAAACGAGCGCTGAAGCAGACGCGCACCGCCGCCTCCAGACGACATCATCAAATCACCGTGGCATGTGTTTCCTTCACGGGCACGCGCAATGAACAAGAAAACTAGCATCAAAAGGCGCCCAGGGCATGCCCTCACCTTCTACACGTGCGACATCCAAGCAGCACAGACCGGAAGAAATTGAGACATCGAAGCAAGGTCTCTTTTGGGGGCGACCGTTTTCGCAGACGAAACAGCGAGACGACTCCCTTTCCCCTTTTTGCCGCCTTGGTACGTGCTACGCGCAGTACGATTACTTGGAATGGTCGCGAAACCGAGAATGATCCAAACTAGAGGCGTCGGAGCATGACCTCCGAGATTGCGGGCGCGCGGCGGGTTCCACGCCACGCTCACAATCTCGGAGGCTATGGTTGGAGGGTAAGGCGGGTGGTGAACATGGGCCAAGAATTCGTGATGTTTGGGCAGTGTGAATGAGTCGTGTAGTGCAG
Organism: Rhipicephalus annulatus; assembly: GCA_013436015.1. Taxonomy (NCBI): domain Eukaryota; kingdom Metazoa; phylum Arthropoda; class Arachnida; order Ixodida; family Ixodidae; genus Rhipicephalus; species Rhipicephalus annulatus. Next base: position 25,009 of record WOVY01000648.1, read on the forward strand.
TCAGTCGATGCTAAAGAATCGAGTTATGACGCCGATGGAGGACTTTGTTGAAAAGTGTTGCCGGGACGACGGCCAGCACTGGAGTTCGTTTCATTGTTTGCTTGAAAAGAAATTTTCGAGAAACGGTCGAATAATTGTGGAGTACACGCGTGTGATGAATATTTGGGGCTGCTAAATGTTCTTGCACAGTTTATGATGCATGAGATTGCATTTGCAGCGCGGTAAGTTTGTTCCCGTTGTTTTAAATACGTTCTAGTAATTTTGTGAGTTGTAATTGGTAGCTGCCGAGTGTGCAAGTTTGTGTGATGCCTTTGCTGAGATTAGATGTTTTGCTTGTGTCGTACATTCTTGCTTTTTAACTTGGTCTTTGGGCCGCAACCGACGTTGTTAATTCACTTAAAAAACCTACACTTAAATTATCTGTGCTTTCGCGGTGCGTTTCGGTGGGCCGATACGTCAGCCCTTGGAATCTGCCAAGTGATTGTCTCCCCATGAACGGGATCAATGACCCCTTTTATTTTAGGCGAGTCAAACGGGCAGCATTCATGAAAAGTATTGAGGCCTATACTCCACGAATTATTGTCCCCCCTAGGGCAAATTTCTCACATATTTGGCATAATAGGTACTTTCCATAACGATTCAGAATCGAACCTGTGATGTACAGCTACGAAACGCGTTATGCGTGTGAAAGAGTTAATCCTGGGAGAAATGGTGGTGCCAGAGCGAGCGCGAGGTGTGCTATAGGCCCATCCCGCCGCTTCGACGGCACACACCAGGCAGCTCCTTGTTTTTTATTCAGCGGCCGTGGCAGAGTTCATGATGCTGACCACCATCAGCAAAACTGAAGAACTCAGTTACGCAGGCTAGAAAGCTTTCCATTTATCAAAAAATTATATTAAATTTTTCAGTCATTTCTCGAGCTCATACGTGGCACCTCGTCGCATAGGCTCGTACAATGATCATGTGATGTATACGACTGATTAAAACTCTGCATCATTATATTAGGCACTGTTTCGTAGGAATTAAGTTATGTTATTAATGGCGAGTTGTAACGTGCGTATTTATTTAATTCTATACTTGCCTTGAATATGCTTTATACGCGTATCTTCACGTATTTACTAAAAATGACCTCTCAGGAAGTCTTCTCTGTCTGATGGAATGTCCTGGCATTCGTCCTGGTCTTGACGAACCCTCGACATCGTGAGCTGCGTCTTCCTGCATTCCAGAACACACTCTGGCACTTCTGTCTGAAGACGAAACAGAAGAACGTTGAAAAGAGCTGCGTAGAACCGATGACTCGCCGAAAAATTATGTCGAATGCTTGCGGGAGAGAGTATGAGCGATTGCTGGTGGAAACATTCCTGAAAGTGGACAAACACTCCCGTGGTCTCATCAACATAAACCAACACGGTCTAGCCCTTTTTGAGACCGGATACCCGCGCCACCACGCTTTTCGCCGCAAGACAATAACTCTGCTCATGGCCATGGTCAACCGAAGCTACACCGGCCTTCTGACCATGGAACAGTTCTTTCGGCTACATCAGACAGTTCGGCGCTGGTCGCAGCCCTTGCGGATGTACGACGACTACGATGGAGGCTGGATCAGGCACATGGACGTCTGAGCTACCATGGGGTTCATCGACTAGGGTAGCTTGAATGAGGGCAAGTGCTAGTAAGGGTAGAGGGGGCAAGTGCTCTATTGCACTCCCCGGCCGATGCCTATATAATTAGGGAGTTTTTAAATTGCGTACGCTAAGTTAGCGGGCTTGGCGGTCGCCCGCTATTTCCGTCATTTAGCGGGAGTCTGCAAGTGGTTAGCGTACGACGCATGCGCAGTGGCGTGGAACACAACTACAATGCTTTGCGTACGCTATTCTAAAACGTATGTTTAGCGTTAAAGGGCCACTCACCAGGTTTGACAATTTTGAGCTGACAAGCGCAATGCGTAGTCGAGGCGTTCATAATCACGTCTGCCAAAATTTGCGACGCTACGCGCCGCGGAAACAGGTCAAATTTCAAGATGAACGATGCTCTCCCTCCCCTCTGCCAGCGCATGCGTAGAGAATGAGGGCATGACGTAGGCGTAGGAATGGCCCTACGTACACGGCAATGCGGTGACGTTGGTCCTCTACGTAGACGACTCTGCTCTGACGTTGTCAACAGTATATCACGTGACATGGGAAAATTACTTATCAAATCATGCGTACTTCACGTATTTGTTGCTTTAAGTGATAAATAAAACTTGAAATAAATATTAAGATGCAATAAAAAATTGCGCGCGTTTTTCATACATTTTTTCCCGTGAAATGCTACGAGATGCAGGGCTAATGTGCCAGTGTTTCGCATGCGTTCGGGTCCTCGCGCTCAGCGCATTCAGCAGACGACCGCCGTGGAACGCTCCTACGGGTTCGCGCACTCATTGCGCTCATCTACTCCACCGCGTCTAAGCCAGCGTTTCCAAACCATCCCGCAGAAACAGGCAGAAGACCACAAAATAACGCCGGTCAACAAAGCAACGCTGCTCGCGTGCTCGGGCGTTGGACTTGTTTGGGCACGTCATGCGCACGTCACCTCATGGTCGGATGCTGGAGAGGGTGAGGAAGAGATTTGGCTTTCGAAGGCTACGTGGAGGAGCGGCAAGGGTTTCGAGCTCGCCTCCTCTCATCCTCGTTTCGTGCCTCTTTAAAAAACCTGTTTTCTCCGCTCTGGATTAACTGATACGAAAAATGTTTGTGGCAAAATGTTCCTCAACGAACACCCAGCAACTTCCACTGTCTAACTAAAATTCGGTATGGGGCCTGGTGAGTGGCCCTTTACAAGACGAAAGTCTTTCTTGGGGACCTTCGATGGAAAAATTTTGGTCTGTCTGTCTGTCTGTCTGTCTGTCTGTCTGTCTGTCTGTCTGTCTGTCTGTCTGTCTGTCTGTCTGTCTGTCTGTCTGTCTGTACATTTGTCTGTCTGTCTTCCCTTGCCGATAACTCAAACGGCACCAAACGGCCAACTCCATCCGCAGCGCCCACCAATATTGCTCAAGATTCTGCGTTCATACTTGTGCGATTGTCAATTAAAAAGCAATTACTGCGCATATCTGAGGCATCATAACAACACGTCGATGTTTTTTATGTGTGCCTTTATACTAGAGAAGGCACACACAAGTAATTCTAAGGACGGTAGTATTTATCACGCTGCGCTGACAGTGCAACGCGATGCTCAAAAAGGTAAGTGCTTCCAACGCTTTGCTCGGACGACATGGTTGTAGTTGTGGCACCTGCCCGTCGCTTTGCGTTTTACACCTTATCCCCTCCGAGACAAGCGCGCATCTTTCTCCGCGGGCGCGCACGCCTTCCTTCGCTTTCGAACTGCCAGATGGCGCTCGTGTCTAACGTGCCTCGATGCGCTCGTTCGTCTCCGATACACGTTCGAGGCACTAACGCAGCGCCTCCATAATACCATTCACCAATTCTCTTGCGCAGAACATTAAATAAACGTTTTGTTCACTCTCTCCAGACGCAAGACTTTCGACAACATTTGTAGTGTAACATGCAGATTCAGGGCCATTTTTTTCTTGCGGTTGTGAATGGTAACAAAAACATAGCACTGGTGTTAATATCGCAGTGTAAATTGTTACAGGCAGTAGTTGATTGTGTTTAATAAATGTGCAAGTAAGCAGATGCAAATCTCGTCAATGTCAAACACGCGACGCGAGCGTCTATTCGTCGTATAGGATCTTACCTATAACGAAGACACTTTCCGGAGATTTTTCGGTCTGGGGATTTTCGATGGTGGCGCCGTTATGTCACAGCGGAGCTTTTTGAACCATTGCTTCGCCGGCCGGTGAGGTATTCTTTTCTCTGGCCTGATTCTCAAGCTAGCGCCTTGCTCGAGCGAGTTTGATCATTTGGCCGTGATTTGGCTCTGCGAGTGGCGCAGCTTTCGTGTGGCTAACGTGGTGCATGAAGTGGTGCCCCGTATTAATTTCGTAAACATCGTGGTGACTGCGCTTGCTCGATCGACTGACTTCACAGGCTGCCTTGCCACAACAGGTAAGCAGTCGTCTCTATTATTTGTAGTTCTACTGCGCCCTGTTGGTCAATATTTTGTATGTAATAGTCATAAATACCTGTCCAAATCAGGCAGCGTGATAATATAGGGCTATGCTGCCGGGATTCGAAAACACTATCCCTTAGGCTTCCCATATCATAGGGCTGACTTCTTTAGCACTTGTAATAGCTTCCTGAAAAGTTGTGTAACTTGCACTGAGTCATCCTCTTATTACGCTGTTATGTTGGAATGGCGAAATTGAATTGTTCTTGGCGTTGCCCATTTGGGAATGAGAGAATAACACTGATGTAATTGTAATGACACCAAACGCGTGCTTTTCCGCAGTTCACCACATGGCGGTGAAGCCGAATGTGTCAATGCCAGTGTTTTTACTGTGTGCTTCTCCGCAGCGCACGTGCATGACAGTGAAGCCAAACTTGTTCATGCATTGCATTGTTTATTTTGTTTGCAGGCATAGAGATGAGCGTTCCAAGTCGAAATCGGCACGTATTTTCCTTTACGTTTTTCCAACGACTTAAACTTTTTTTAATTATGTGGACGCATTTGTCTTGGACTTGCAACCAAAATCTTAAGCTCTCATATAATGAAAGAAAATTTCATCAAACCTGCCTTCCACACACTGTTGTACCAAGAAATGAACTTGTTGGCTGTTTCTTATGCTAATGCATACTGGGCGACAGAAAGGCCATGGGATGAATTTGTAAGCAACTATTCAGTCGAGCTGACATTCTCTAAACCCAGAGACAGATCATGCATTGTGGCTAACACATACCCAAATTAAGACGCACTCCGCTACATTCCGCAGTATACTGATATGAGAGCCCCTGGAGCTTAGCGGTGCGAACACTGACACATATTATGTACGAGTGTCCTTCATGTCCCAGTGAGGTGAATTCAATGCAGGCCAACACAATACCTCATCGGTCTTAAGAAACGTGTCTCTCTGAGAAGGCCTTAAAGAGCCTATAGTGCTTGACGTAGAGCTGGCTCACTAAGCTAGTAGTCGGTGAAGCCCTAAGAGCCCCACCAGCCGTACCTTTGAAAAACACTTCAGCTATATAAATGTTCCCTGTCTTCTTGCTATAGCCCAATGTATGCAAGCTTGTTCAGACAACTCGCTTTGCTAACATCTGTGGCATCCCCTCCTGGTCCTTGTACGCCGAATCCTGCAAGAGACACTAGCAAGCTTTTGCTTCTCAAGTTTTGTTTACTTTCGGCTTGAATCTGATTTTTCAATATAGTCTACTCAGTAAACTGTTATAATAAATTAAAAATAGTGCACCTGATTTGATTTAACAAAACTGCAAGCAAAAATCGAATGGAACAGCTACTGCAATATAGCCTTTCACTGAGAAAGTCGCGAGTTGGGCTTGTCGGTACATTATTCTGGTGCACTACAGTGCAGTTTTATGTACTGAAACATGTCATGCAGTCAGAATCATGCTTTTATAGAGTCTGAGCGGTTTATCCAGCCGCCGTCTTTTGCAAAGGTATGCGGTGTGTGGCACCCCAGTGATAGCGCACACAATCATATAGTAAGATGCCAAAATTCGAATGTACCAGAGTTCTGAAAACTCCAATGTGTCACTAATGCATAATAGTAATAATAATGATAATAAAATTAAGACATGAAACCTACTAGATTGGTCAGTAAGGTTAATAGCTGGGCTAGTTTGTGACTGATCATTATACTGTATTGTGAAGTAACAGACTTTTGACATGGACAAAAGGGAAAAGAATGTCGTGCCTTTCTTGTGCCCTTTGTCTATGTCAAAAGTGCCTAGCTATATCACCATATGGTATAATGATTAGACTGCTCAGCCTCATCATTGTGCAAAATGCAAAATATTCATGAAAATAATTTCAAATAGGATAAGAGGCACACACTTGACTTGAAATGAATGTTGAAACTGTGTTTGAAATCTTGTTACAATTTGGGCTACATCATAATTTAATAAGTTGTACCACTAGTCAAGCCATATACTGTGTATCAAAACAGCTCCTTCTTAACACTGCTTTGCCTCTTAAACTTGTGAAACCGCCAGCCATTGCTGTCAACTGCAGGGCACTCGACGGGTCAGGCTCCATTGAGTGCCCCGTCGGGCGAGAGAAACTAAACGCATAGAGTGGTTAAGATCTGCTCCGCCACACTGCCAGCGGTTCTTATTATATTCTCTTGAATGGCTACCCTTTCCAAAGGCAGGCGGACAAACAAAGGGTGCTTGAGAAAAATTGGCGTGTACTCGTGCAATGTAGTTGTCTCTTGAGAAGTGACGCTACAGCTGCACAAGCATGGATCTTGCAGATGTTGAATGGATAGCGAGAGCCTTACACTCACTGCAGCGGAGCTGACATAGTGTTGAAGCGTTACAGGTGACTACTAGCTAGATTTGTGGCACATAATTCAGCTAGGACAATCAGTGGTGTTAGGGAAAATTAAATTGGGTGATAATCACTGTCAAGCATTCTTAGTAAACATAGAGCACATTGGAAAACAAACACATGACGCTTGCCCCCAATCGGAGCTTCAATGACTACTGTTACAAGCAAATTAGTTATTTCAGAACCAGCAGCAGTCACCCATACGTTGTATTATAGACTGCTGCACCCGATCTTCATAAGTATTTTCATTCCGTATGTTTAGGGAGCAAACTCCTTTAACAACTTCACCATTGTCTACCTAGTACAGATATTCCAAGATATTAGCTGATAGTGATGCGACAAATATGAAGCTGCACACTGTCGTAATCACCTTGCATGTAGACTACAGAAACTTGGAAATATTTGCCTCTGTAGATTTTCCCAACCCCTTCTTATTTAGGTACAAGCAGTTTATTACCAGCATGACAAATAATGTAAGCGGTAATAGTGACTACATTCCATTCAGGTGGATGAGTTTCCTCAGTTGACTTGGCAAAGAAGCTTTAACGGGCCTCTTACAAACAAGTGTTAGCAACTTTATGCCTTAATACATGTTTCTCTGATAATAATCAAGTTGAATTGAATATGCTCCACTGCAATGTATAATTAATGCCAGCATCATTAGTTGAGATACATTTCTGGCATCAGTGATCACTTCAAAACACCCAACAAAGTTTTAAAAAATTAGCACAAAAGCATGGTAGAGCACCATGTTTATTCAGTAAAAGCTTCTTAAGTTAAATGAATTGAAAGTAAAATTGTTCGTATTAGCAAGCAGGCACTAGAATGAACAGACATTGTGTCACGCAGTGCGGCGAGAATTCAGAGAGGGCACCTTTGGACTCATTTCCGCTAATTAGGCGATAGTGCACCTTTGTGGAAGCTCATTAACTTAAATAGTGAACAGAATTTATTGATTAGTCAGGGATACGCCACAAACAAGCAGAGACGCATATACGTGAGCATTGGCCATTAATGCCAAAATATATGAAGCTATTTGTGTCTCAAAATGCATTTATTTATATAGCAGTGTTATGACTGTCGTCCGTAGGCGCCATGCTGTCGCTGAGAAACGTAGCCGGGCCGCGCTCCCACGCCCGGAACCCTGCAGTTTCTCGGATCCAGCCGCGAGGAGCGACAAAGTGATTAGAAGATTGTCCGAGAGCCAATGTTCCTACAAGCAATTCTTCGGGCCAGCTTGTTTAGCGAGACGGCGAAGCAGACTGATCACACAGGTCGTGTCTCCACGATTCAAGTGTCTACTCCTTGGCTGCCCTTCCAAGGAAAGACGGAAGAAGCAACCTAACCACCAAATTGCTCCGGGAGAGAACCCCGTTTCCCCTCTTCTCAGAGAATTGAGTTGAGAGAGGCAATAACTATTCGGTGGACTGTGCGTTACTGACTGATGCCCTGTGGGTGGTGTTGGTGTTCCACTCAAGGAGGAGGAGCCCGAGAGGGCTTAAAACGGCGCCGCAGAGTGCTGGACGTCGCTCTGAACTATGTAACGGTTCAACCACCACGTTCGTGGTTTGTGAACTCCTAACCTCATGCTGTAAATAATTGTAGATAATGACATAAACCTGTTTTTTTTTCGTATCGCCATCTTGTGAGCGTTCGTTTCCTCAACCCGAAGCTACACCACGCTACCACAAAAGACCGGGCAGACCCCGGTCCGCAACAACTCGTGATCAGCGCTGGGATTCGTAGCGACTACTGAGGTGAACAGCGCCGAGATCCACAACAACTGGTGGCAGCGGTGGGATCCTAAGCGACAACACTTCGAACAGCGCGGGGATCCACAACAACTGGTTGGCAGGGGTGGGATACGAAGCTACAAGTGACAACAACAGTCGGCCCAAGAGAAGAAGCTGTCTCGAGACATGGATCACGTATGGGTGAATGCTTGGCTTGTCCTTTGAGTGAACCAGGTTCTAAAAGAGGGTAAATTTTAGATCTGGTAGTTAACTTTGCCGAAAGACTCATTTTCGCCCTTTCGGGAAGTTTCTTTTTTTTTGAAGTAGCGAACACCTAGTACGATCATGAGCTCACGGGAGCTGCAGAATCCGGAATTGAAGTAGCGAGCACCTAGTACGATCATGAACTCACGGGAGCTGCAGAATCCGGACTTGTTGCTGTTGTGTGAGGAATTGGGGATCGATACAAAGGGTTTGGCACGAAAACCCATAATCATTCAAGTGATTAATGATTTGGAGGCTGATGATGAGGAGCTCTGTGACGCATGGGACCTCATCAGTCAAAGAAAGAGACAGCAGAAAGAGGAGGAAGAGAGGCGTGAGCGCGAAAGAGAGGAGCGTCGCTTCGAATGCGAACGTGAAGCAGAAAGACAGGCGCACGAGATCGAGATCCGCAAACGAGAACTTGAGTTGAGGGAAAGGTTGGGCAGTGGTCCCCAGCGAGTGGTACCTTACCCCAACAAGGAGGCAGAGTTCAAGATGTCCCGGTACATCCAGCCATACGTGGTATCAGAGAATATCGGTCAGTACCTGGTAAATTTCGAACGGATGAGCGAGAAAATGTCATTCGAGCAAGAGACCTGGTCACAAAGGCTACTCACGGTTCTGCCCTGCGAGGCAGCGGAGGTTGTTGCGCGACTCAGCAAGGAGGATACAGACAACTATGAAAAGGTCAAGGCTTGCTTTCTAAGAAAGTATAGACTTTGCGCAGAGGCTTTTAGACAAAGATTTCGGGGCGCTAAAAAGTCTAAGAGCGATAGCTATCCTGACTTTTTGTACAAAATGAGAGCAAATTTGACAGAATGGCTAAAGAGCACCGAGTCATACAGTGACAGGAATGCTGTAGTGGAGAGGATCCTATTAGAACAGTTTTTGAACTGTCTCCCAGAGCAGGATAAAAACTGGTTACTCGACCGGGATGATATAAGTTCTGCGACGAAAGCGGCTGAACTTGTCGAAGAGTACGCGTCGCGCAGATATTATAGCAGCAACCTGGTAGCCGATAAAACCTCTAATTCCAAATCAAACTCGAATAAAGGTTATAGGAAACATTTTTCGAGTTTTCGAAATGAGAAAAGGAAAAGAAAGGTCCCGTCTGGCAAATTTCAAAAGAAGGAGGATAGTGAAATAAGTGAGGAGGGACGAAACGTGGGACAAGCGAAGAATGCTTTTAAAGTTAAGAAGCCGTTCACTTGCTTCAGATGCAATGAGACTGGTCACATAGCAGCGAACTACCAAAAAGAAAAGATGGCGTTTTCATATACCAGTGACTGCGAAGAAAACATGAGGTTATTGGAGCCTTACATGCATGACCTGGTTGTGAATGGAAAGCCATGTAAAGTGCTGCGTGACTCGGCGGCAACAATAGATGTTGTCCACCCGTCGTAAGTGTCGCCCCCCAACCAAGTGGCTTTGAAAGATGAAAAAGGAAGAAAAAAGCGCAGTCCCGTTACTGCCTCTCTTAAACGAGGGCACCTCCACAGTTAAGCGCAAGGAAGGGGGGATGGGAAATAAAGAGACAGAAGAGAAGAGGTAAGAGTAGAGTGGTGAAAAGCATTCGATCCCTAGTATCGCGCACGCGCGTAAGAAACAAACGCGGGAAGCGAGATATACAGAAAGGCCCGCCGAGAAGCCGGGGGTGTGGAGATGTGGCCGTCAAGGGTAAAGGGAGAGAATAAAGAGAGAGAGAGAGAAAAAAAGAAACCACTGGACAAGTGGAAAGAAGGTAGGGCGCTCCCGAACTGATAGTGAAGAGGAGAGAGTGTCCGCTGCAAAGGCTGAATGCGCCCACGTAGAATAGGAAGGAAAAAAAAGATAACAAAAAAAACAAGAACGGAGACAAAAAAGCCGTCAGGCAGCTCCGAGCAGCCCCTGTAAACAAGGACACTTGGAACTCGGAGCAGGAAGAAGGCGTGGTGCACAGCGCGATGTAGCAGTAAGGGGAAGAAAAGAAAAAAACGAGCGGTATAAGATACGCGCAAAGAGGGTATGCCACACGCAGTCGACTGGGACTTACCACCAAGAAGGCCAGCGGCACAGTGTTGTGCACGATTTATAACGGATGGGAGCCGGCTTCTTGATAACCAGGTGAGTCCTTCAGGTTGATGCCAAACTGTTGGGCACGAGCCTCGACGGTGAAGAGGGCCCAAGAAGCGACATTGCGATCATAGCAATCTGGTAGGGCCCTGAGCGCCACTCGAAGTGCTGTAGCAAGGGCGATAAGGAGCTCGTTCCTTTTTTGGATCTCAGGTTGCTGCGAGGTTGCAGTAGCGGGCTCCGTCGTCGTGCTTCTGTTGACGGTGACGGGAACCGGTGGTTGCGAAAAAGCGCGCGGTGTCTGCGTCACTGTCGAGCGCTTTTCGACGACAGTAGGGGCCGGCTGAGCTGTGGCCGAGAGCGGGGCAGTCGTCGTGGTTGTGGGGACGACGGGCGCACTCGTTGCAGGACAAGGGGCAGCCTTCGAGGTCGTGTCACCGGTACCGGCGAGCGCATTCCGGAAGGAGCGACCCTTGATGATGGAGGCGTTGCTGTCAGGGGTCCTAGCATGCTGCAGGGCTTGGCGACGAGTCAAGGTGCCATCAGTTGAGGCCATGATGACCGCGGCTCTGCCATGGAGTTGCCAGGCTGGACAGCGGGGCTCGGTTGCAGAGTGTTTCCCGCTGCAGTTTAGGCAACGGGGGTGTGCTGCACACGATCCTGGGGCGTGCTTGAGGCCGCAGCGCAGGCACCGTTCGTCCCGATAGCAGGTGGCTGTTGCGTGCCCGAAGCGGCCGCAACGGGAGCAACGGGAGAGGCCGGGGCTGACGGGGTCGAACTGGGCGCCTTTGCTCATAGAGCAGGATATCCGGTGGGACGGTAGTCCCAGCGAAGGTGAGGGTGAGGCAGTTGCCTCTGCGTACGCCGGACACGATGGGCACAGGTGAAGCAAGGTTGTCGGCGAGGTCCTCAACGGGGATCGTTGGGTCCACTTCAAAAACCATGCCAACACAAGTGTTCAGGTCGAGTTGTTTGGCTCGAACCTTGGTTGCGCAGAACGTTCCGACCTGGAACAGGGCAGTCAGATCGGTGGTGGGGTAGCTGTCCACAGCAACAAGGTTGCGCCGGAAATTCACCCGCACTCGCTGGGTGGCTAGGAACCCCGAAAGGAAGGCGGCGATCGCATCCCTCGAAGCAGCCAGGAAGCTAGCCTTCTTCCCTACAGGCCGAAAGATGATGGTGGCCGCACATCCAATCGGAGGAAGGTCGCCAACAACATGGGGACCGTCAGAACACGGGAGCGTGCTTGGGGGCACACCGTACTCACTGGAGGCGGACGCCGTTTGCTCGGCGGCCGCAGCAACAGTTCAAGATAATTTTCGAGAAAGCTACGAAACTCGCGGAAGGTAGGCCTCTAATCATATTAGGGGACTTCAACGCTGCTCATGAACTCTGGGGATATACTGCGACAAACCCCAAAGGCAGAAATCTGTGGCATCATGCTGACGAGCAAGACCTGGTATTGATTACGGATGAAGGGTATCCCACAAGAATCGGCAATTCTGTCTGTAGAGACGCGACACCCGACCTAACCTTTGTCAAGAACATAGAGCATCCCATATGGACAAATACCGGTCATAACTTCGGCAGTGAGCCCTATGTTCTCGAGGTTACGCTGGGGGTTGAGAAAGGCCGCACTCGAGAATTTGATGTTGTTGATTGGGATGTCTTTCGCAGAATTAGAACGCAAAGCGAACCAAATGCTACCAAACCAAGCCTCAAAGAGTGGTGCGAATCCATCATGAATGATATCAAATCGGCCTCCAGAAAGCTTCTCATTGACGCTAACGTCGAGGCCATGGATTCTAAACTAGCCCACTTAATTGAAGCAAAGCAGGCTGTTACAAGCTGCCACTCTAGCGTCGCCAGCGCGAAATCGGCGACAGGAATGACAGCAGGTTAGTTCGTTCCGTACGCAAGCAGAGACAGTGAAGAGATCAGAGACGTGAGAAAACAAAACAAACTTTACTCTAGTGATATTGCAGCACACGGGATCTAATATGCAACACTTCAATACAACTAACAAAATACATCAACACTTGATACAACTAAAAATACATATAAAAAACAATAAATCAGCTTACGCGAGAGGACTATTACAAACTACACAAACTAACAACAATAGACTACGGAAGAGAAAGTTCGAAGATATAAACAGGTAAAAGCATACGTGTGATTACCGGCAGCGTTGCGTCCCCGACGATCGGATGCGAGAAGTCGAAGAGTGTTCTGGCACGACTGCGATGTCGGCGGTGTTGCTACGCTGGTGGCTCCGGGAGGCTAGTGCTTGCAGGTGACTTCGGGCAGGTTGAGCTAACTCGAGGCGAAGTCCCGATGTCTACGTTGCAGACGTTAATATCGCGTCACAACTAGACGAACTGCTAAGTTTAGGTGGCCAGCCGATACAGAGCCACACTAAAAACTTCTAGAAGAGGCGATTGTTGATCTGTTTCTACACCATGTTGGTCAGCGACTAGTCTGCCTAGCAGGGCAAAATTCGGCGCCTAAATCCCCCTCGTGTCTCCTCGCTCTCTTCCTTGGCGACAAGAGACCTCTACATGGGTCCAATCATGCACGTTTTATTGATGGAAACTCCACCCCAAAAATATATTGACCCCACCCCTTTTTAATTAGGAGAGGGCCCTCAACTAGCGAGAGTGACAACCTGTTGGGGTGTTGTCATACGGCTTGGCCACCAGAGGTTTTCCCACGGTTTTCCCCGTGGGAACGGTCAGACTGTTTGGCTTTCAGCCGGTGCGTCCCGTAGTCTAATCTTTGTTCGGGGTACATCGCGGCATTCCACGACCCTGCAGACGCCGCCACAGTTACAAAGGATCAAATGTCGGCGGCGAAGTTCGAAGAAGAGCACCCCATTCTGCACTTCTCGGCTCTCTTTCATGCGCCCGCCATTCCCACGGTCAGTGGGGGAGTACGGCGCCCGTTAATTGCCCTGACGCGGGGTCACCGAAATTGGCCGTCCGTGACACAGGCACCTCCAAGACGAGCAAGGCACCAGGTCCAACCAGAGACACTGTCTTGCCCGGGCCATACACACAGCTCTTAAAAATCATGACATTGAAACAGTTACTAAACAACTCATAGACAAATACCTACCAGTCGCTAAGGAGCCAGAACGATTTCCACGATCAGAATACCGGGGAGCCCCTCAGCCGGAACTGGATCGACCCTTCACTTTATCTGAAATCAGAAGGGAGTTGAGTGAGTTAAACAGAATGTCTGCCCCTGGCCCAGACGGCGTCACCAACAAGTCACTCGGGAATCTCGACGAGCCCTCTATTGAATCACTGACTGATTTTATTAACGAAGCATGGAATTCGGGTGAAGTTCCAGATGAATGGAAACTTTCTCAAGCCATACTAATACCGAAACCGGGTAAACCTCCAAGTCTGGAGAACTTGCGACCAATATCGCTAACATCATGTGTAGAAAAAGCTGCCGAGCATGCAATCCTCAACAGGCTTAAGAATTTCTTGGAGGACAACAACATATACACCTACAATATGTTAGGCTTCAGATCCTCACTATCTACTCAGGATGCTATGAAGCAGATTAAACACGACATTCTAGACGGATACTCTAGAGATACCAAAGCAATCCTCGGACTAGACATGGAGAAAGCATTCGACAACATTAGGCACAAATACATCCTTCAAACAATAGAGGAAATTTGACTTGGATTGAAAATGTATAATTACGTAAAATATTTCTTAGAGCACGTACGGCGAGGTTAAGGGTAGGAGACACCAACTCAGACGTGGTTCAACTCGGTGATCGTGGAACCCCTCATGGCTCGGTGATCTCTCCCGTCCTCTTCAACTTGTGCATGATCGGGCTGTCCAGGAAACTGAGAAATATCAGCAATATTCACCACACCATCTATGCTGATGACCTTACTATATGGTGTGCTGGTGGTAGCGAAGGACAGGTACAAGATGAACTCACAGAAGTGGTGCAGACAGCGGAGGAATACTTGAGGCCCACTGGTCTCAGGTGCTCCCCACAGAAATCGGAGTTACTACTTTACAGAAAAGAGAAAGGGGGGAGACCTAAGGGCTGGACGCCACTATCCGAAAGTGAAATACATATATTGACCGAAAACGGGGTAAATATACCCAGAGTTGACACGATGAGGGTACTGGACTTTTTTATAGATGCAAATTGCACGAATCACATGGCGCTCAAGAAAATTATCTTCAAGACAGGGAATGCATACCGGATGATCAGACGACTTGCAGGGAGACAAAAAGGCATGAAAGAGGACAATCTTATCAGGTTGATCAACTCTTTCGTGCTATGTCATATTTCATATGCAGCTTCTATGTATAACTGGACACAAACCCAACTAAAGAAGCTCGACGCGGTGATCAAGAAAGTCATCAAGAGTGCACTGGGTCACCCGCTTCGCACCAGCACTCAAAAATTGCTCAAGTTAGGGGTACACAACACGACTAGAGAAATTGCGGAGGCTCGAGAAAGGTCACAAATAGCAAGACTCTCTACCACTAGCACGGGGAGATCGATCCTCGATAGAATCATGATCAACCCTGTAATAGACGAGGAGACGTACACCAAGATACCACAGGACTTTGCTGAGAGCATCGTCGTTGCCCCGTTGCCAAGAAATATGCACCCAACCTTCAACGTCGCCAGAAGGGTAGCCCGGGCTAAGGCTTTATTAAAGAAGTTGGATAAAGGAGGCAGCGGGGCTTGCTTTGTCGACTCAGCCTCATATAAAGACCGAAATAAGTTCGCCGCGGTAGTAGTTGACCACCAGGGCAGGTGTACCAACTGCGCCACAGTTTACACTTCCAAACCGGAAGTCGCCGAACAGGTTGCTATCGCGTTGGCCCTGACGGATGATTGATACACCGAGATATACAGTGACTCAAAACCAGTCATGAGAGCCTTCAGCTGGGGCAGGATCACACCACAAGCAGTTCGAATTATTAATAGTAAACAGGCCATTCATACACATTACATATATTGGTTCCCAGCGCACCTTGGATCACTCGATGACATTCACATGAATCCAAATGAATCGGCCAACAGCGTTGCCCGTGAACTTACGGACCAGGACGCTTTTACACGTGGCTTTGATTCTGCTGGATTCAAAAATCTACAACGGGAGACGCCCATGGCATACAATGAAATAACTAAACATTACTACCCGGGGAGGAGAGAGTTTGCACCCCCTCACAGTAGACTAAACAGAGCACAAGCAGTCACACTTAGACAATTACAGACACAGTCTTATTACTCACCGGCACAGGTGAAAAAATGGTATGATATAAAAGATATGGATGTTGTTTGCAAGGCATGTAAAAAAGAAGTATGCACGCTTAATCATATGCTCTGGGAATGTGGGTCGCTTGGCCGTGGCATTTCCCGGGAACGGTTTACAGGAATGATAAAGTCTCACGACCATATCTCCCAAGTCCTGGCTGTCCAGTACGCCCATGACAGGGCTAGGAGGCTTGACCTCCCAGTCCCAACGTCGGATTAACCAGGCAGGTGGCTACACCCTGTACAGGACGTGTAAATAAAGTTGTTTCCGTCCATCCATCTATACGCAGTAGTTGAATGAGACGAGGAGGAGGTGTTACTGCCAGGGGGGTATCCCTCGCAGATAGCCACGGCCGTGGCAGGAGACGAGCAAGATCTGGTGTACGCCTTCCCTTTGCTCGAAGCCGGGGAGACAGCAGTAGTGTGATGGCTGCTGGCTTTCTGCGGCTGGGTTTTTTTTGGAGCACGCTGGCTTGGCTTGGGCCTGCTGCTGCTGCTGTGTTGGCACCGAAGATGATGCCGAGGCTGCCAGAACGGCATCCTGCTGCGTTGATTTTTTTCGGGTGCCTCGCTGAGGCGCCATATGTAGCCCTTAAAAGGGCTGCGCGCGAAGAGCGCGGAGCGAAGTTCGGGGTGAGGACGGGAGCGCAAAAACACACGTCCTTCTTGCTTGAAATCTCATCCACGAGTAAGTGTCGCCATCTGACTACACAGGACAATGCTCGTGGATCCGCCAAGTGGTGGGAGAGCAGAGAGTATGTTTGTTCGTTGCAGCTGTGGAAATCGAGGGCCCATTCGGTAAATTAACAACTGAGGCTGCAGTTTCAGGAAAACTCCCTAAATCTTATCCGTACTTGTTTTCAAACAAGTCGGATATGTTATTGGGAGAGAAGGGCATTCTTTTCGATGACAGTGTAGTAAAAGTGTTAACCCATTCATAGACACGAAAATTGGCAACTCACTTAACGTCTGAGAAAAATGCTAAGAGGAAGTGCGTGATACAAAAGTGGTGAAAACGAAGGAAAGCAGTTCAGACAACCGTGATAGCAAGACACTTGAGATCCGTCACTCAAAGAAGGAATCTCGCAAGTATACGTTACTTCCGCCATCATCGGACAGGTTAACTTTACTTCTGAATGGGAACAAGGGTAGCTTGGCTACTGAGCAGTTAGAGGAAGATACCGCCATTCAGGAAATCAGAGAGCATGTCGAGAGCGAGGCCTTGGCCGGTCTGGAGGTAGAGACCGTTTCAAAAGACGGTACTTGCGGGGATGAGGCGGGTGCCAGCAGCCCTATTGGGCTCAGTGTTGTATCACGTAACTCACAAAACTAAAATGACTCAAATATGCATCTCCAATGCAACACTGAGTAACAATATTTAACATGCCCGGGCAACAGTTTACTCAAACCGACCGTGAACCCTCTCCTCGTGGTGTTTTAATCGCACAAGATGGGGTCGCGGTCCCGGTGGTTTTCGAGCACGCCAGAGGCTGCCCAACGCACAAACACTACGCGGTGTCCTGCTGTCATACCTCATTCGGCCCTTCTGCCAGCTCCACTCAGGAATGTGCAATGGACGCCAGAAGCAGGGGGAAGCCTGTGGCATTTTCTCTTTGTGTTCACCCCCTCCCTACGTGGTGTTTAGCCCCTGTGCCCTTTCGACTTTCAGGCACTGCGCCGTGCTCCCGACCGGGTTGCAGAAATTAGGTGCCTTTTCTCATCTTCTAACCACTACCACCACCACCTTTCGACTTTGACCCTTCGGGCAAGTCCCCTTTCCCGAAGTCGCCGAACTCAACCGCGCGTTTCGTTGGGGTCACGCACTTTGTTTCCCCCCTCTACACCTGGCTCGCCGCTTGTGCCTCCATGAATGCCACCATTGGCGTTTCTTGAAACGGATTAACGGCCTACCCTCTCTTCTTTCTTGCGACTGAGTGGGACCTGTCCTAGGCTTACGCAGTGACGAACGCTTCCGCTTCTTCTTTCCTTTTCTGCGATGTTTGCGAACCACCTTGATGGTATCGCTGCACTGCTGAAGCATGGCGTTATTACTCTCACCAGCCACTGCGCTAACCATGCCTACATTTGACGATGTTGAAGCGTCCTTTCGAGGCATGAGGATGGTTTCCAGCTCCTTAAAAGTTTTCAAAAGGAAAACCGCCGAACTAAAGGCTGAAAATTGAAGTTAATGTAATCATAAGTGCAAAAATTTGCATAAGGCAAAAACCGAGAAAATGTGTTATTTTTCTAGTTTATTTTCAAAGGTTTCGTGTAATATCGTATGCCTTCACTGTCATGGGGATGTGGCGTGAATGAGGATTTGAAAAAGATGTTAGCATAAACCGAATGATTTCGTCGCGACACTGTGGAGTTGTCGTTGTGCGCATTGAGAATTAAGAGTCGTTGGGGCACGGTTTTAGCATAAAATCTATGCAATTGCTGTTGAGGTGTTTTTACCTAGGATAATTTTTGTGTTGTACACGGTGTGTTACAACGTAACGCAAGAATGTTAGACAAACTGTGAAAGATTAAGCGTTTGGTTAGTAGTGCCGTGCATTTTGCAGCGCTGTAAGAATGAAAATAATTGAAAACGCTCAGAAGAATTCAGTGTTTCTTTTTTTTTAATCAAAGGCATTAGCAAAGGCAGGTAACTAACCGAACAAACCTGCTAGAAGGCAGTGTTTGTTACTTTTTTGTTGTTGTCTTCTTTGAATAATGAATGTTCGAGTGATCATGAGCAGATGATCATCAAGCTTTCTCTAACCGATGAGGTAGATCGTTAGGTCACAGCTTAGGTTAAGCTTTCGGGAGGATGGTGAGCTTCATGTCTCAGTAGTAGACGGTTATTGGCGGCCGTAGACGAAGATGGACGTTAGGACAATTGTAGCGCTCGCTGAATTCGAGTTTATTTATCGTTCGCGTACTTGACCGATGCTCTCCGCAGGACAGAACCGATGAAAGTAGTCAGTGATTAAAAGAAGGAGGCAGCCTTCTTAAGTGAAGAGGTAATACTGATCGTCATCCGGGTTTGAGAGCTTCTGTTTACTACCGAGAATTAACGGTTCAGTGTTATGCGAGAGATCGAAGCCTAGGTGCACGCCGTTCTATGTCGGGACGACAGTGGCAACGAGTATGATGCGCTCTACTTGAGCCAGAATTTGGGCTCTCGTAGGATAACGTACTGCGCTTCAGGAAAGAAGTGCGTTTGCACATTGTAGGCCATTCGTCAGTTGCAGTGTTATCTCGGAGGTGCTAAATTTAAAGTATGGCAGCGTCTCGTGCGCCGCGCGGCGCAGCAGCCATCCCCACACAGATCTGCTGCTGCGCCGCACGGAAGTGACGTCACTTTAAAAAAATTAACGTAAAGCTATTTAAATGTGCAAATAATTACTTTAAAATGCAATAAATTTACAAATTTGTCATTAAACAAGCGTGTAACGTGTTTTTTATAGTGCATAAGTTAATTATTAACCCATTGTATAAAAATATTTGTTTTGTATACTGTTTTTGTATTATTAGTATATATTGCTCAATTTAACAACCTAATAAATTATTTGTTGGTTTATAAGTATTATTGAAAGGAAAATAAGTTGATTGTTTGTTCTGTGCTCGAGGGTGCAGCGGGTTTGCCCCTGGGTTCGGTTTGGAGCGTATTTTGATCCTACGACTTACCCTAATACATTACATGTGTACAGTATTGTACACATACAGTACACATACGTACAGTATCGCACACAATATTGTACAGTACATGTGTACGTTCTACATCGCAATGTGCCATGTCAACAGCATTCGCCGAACACCGTGTGATAAATCTGCATCGCAACGTCAACAGAGTGTTTCTTTGATAGACCGAGAGGAAATCGGTGGTTTGGCGTCAAATTAATGTGCATCCTTGCCTGTCGACAGAGTGTTTCTTTGGTAGACAGAGAGGAAATCGGTGGTCTGGTGTTAAATTAATGGGCATCCTTGCCTTTCGTTCGCGAAATCTATGCGTCCAGTGACGCTGTTCTGGTACCACGTCTACTGCGGCGCATTTTTCTGTCATCAGAGCCTCAATAAATAGCGTGAACAGCATTGCTTACCCAGTGGCGGAGGAAACGGTGCAGTCAGTTGCATCGTTTTCGCTTACGGGCCTGGAGTTTTGTGTGTCCTTGTACGTCTCGGCAAGAAAGTGCATCGATTGTTGAACAAGCGTATAAATGTCCTATTCTGCGAGGATAATCAAACATTCGAAATCAAAGGAGGCGGCATTCAGGAAGATCAGTCCAATATGTGCTTAGGAGAAACTTGTTAACTTGTGTCGCAGACAGTACATTATTGTTATTGATTTCAGCAGTGCTCTGAGGGACGAGGATCTTTCAGTGCGCTGCTAAAATCAAGAATGCGATCCAACTTGCGTATGCAATTTTCAGTTTTCATGCAGCACATTATTGATCGCCTTATATGAAAAAGTTAACAAAAAAGTCATTTATGTACGTGCTATGCATGCCATGTTAAGCTTCTGTGCTAACTATACCCTTGCACTGGATATTAAAATGTTTACATGCTTACACTCTGAAGAAGAGATGGTCCGCTTATTTCTTTTAAACAAATCTGGAATGTTGGCCATGTTGTCGCTTGTGCCTCTAGACCAGGTAGTCGTGTCTGGACCACCAAGCAAACCAGCTTGACCTCCCTCATGCCCAGGGTCACACATCTTAATTCATGCGGCTACGATTTGCTGCTGCACTTCCACTAAGTATGAGTTGAATATGTTCGCAAATAGACTGCCATATAAAGCACTTGCAGGTGCTCTTCGGTTTTCTTTTCTTTTTTAGCGCGTTATAGTGCAGCGATTGGTTCGCAGGTAGGACTTGCAAACCTTGTACAGCTATGAACAGGGCTGACTATTGTAGCTTCGTATGCATGTAGAAACCTTTTCCAAGTAGAAAGGTTATTATCATCAACATAAGAGAAAGGTATGCAAGCTGTTTTTATCCAACCTTTCTTCACAAATGAGATAAAAATGACTAACCCTTTACTACTTGAATTACTAGCCATACTGTACATGTTGCCATCAATTTAATTAATACAACACCCAACATTAAAACCACACTAATTCATTAATTTCACCTGTGACGACAATGTTAGTACAGTCAGCATTAGGCTGGCAATCCTGGCACTGCACGAGAGCCTCTTTTAATGTTGCCTATAGCAGCTAGATAACAACAGCACTACAATTTTGTCGAAAAACTCACATGATCTACGAAGTCTTCACGTCTCGCTATTGAGGTGACCAGGGCATGGTTGGAAGTGCTGCGATCATATGTCTGACTAAGGAGCTGAAGTGCTTGCTTCATGTGTGATGCCTGTATTGCGTTGATTTGCTTGCATCGGATCCATGCATTCATTGTGCACGATGACCTAAACTGATACGACACATGCATTTTAATCTCTCATAACATAGACAGATTAAGAGATGCCCTTCTTGGCTACTTAGTTCATAACTGAAGCTCAACAGTGGCAGGACAAAAACATGTGGGTCTAAAGGACCGGGCAAAATCCTCCTGACCTTATATGATGGCCTACTGACAAATTTTGTCGCCTCCTCACCTACGCCAAATTTAGTGTTAGTTATAAACGTTCGGCGATTTTAAACTTCCAGGCTTCAGTTTTGTCCCTTTATCTATCTCGGCTAGTGATAAGGTAGCCCATGCCTTACTATAAAAGCTTGTTAAGACTTTCGCCTAACTAAGTTTATTACGAAACCTATACAAATTGTAGGTTCTGATTTTGATGAGATAAACCTTGAAACTTCTTTTTCTGAGAGCCTTTTAGCTCTATCTTCTCCCCATTTTTTTGAACAAAATTGGACGCCGCTCAAAACTACCCGAACTCATGATATGACACATACCTGTTACAAAAGTACGGTGTAGTGAATGTGCATTTTTGCCTCAAAGAGCCAATAAAAAGAAAAAACAAAAATGTCTGTGTAGGTCTACACTGTACCCTATTAATCCTTGGGAATTTAACAGCAAGTGATATGGATTACAGAAAAATGCTCAAAGCCTCAAGCCGTCAGTTGAGGTGCTGTCCACTATCATCATCAGCCTGACTACGTCCACTGCAGGACAAAGGCCTCTCCCATGTTCCGCCAGTTAACTCGATCCTGTGCTTGCTGCTGCCACTTTACACCCACAAACTTCTTGATCTCATCTGCCCACCTAACCTTCTGTCTCCCCCTAACTCTCATGCCTTCTCTGGGAATCCAGTTAGTTACCCTTAACGACCAGCAATTGTCCTGTCTATGCACTACATGCCCAGCCCATGTCCATTTCCTCTTCTTGATTTCAACTATGATATGCTTAACCCCGTTTTGTTCCCTGATCCACTCTGCTCTCTTTTTGTCTCTTAAAGTTACACCTACCATTTTTCTTTCCATTGCTCGCTGTGTCATCCTCTATTCAAGCTGAACCCTCTTTGTAAGTCTTCAGGTTTCTGCTCCATAGCTAAGTACCAGCAAGATACAGCTGTTATATATCTTCTTCTTGAGGGATAGTGGCAATCTACCTGTCATAACTTGAGAGTGCTTGCCAAATGTGCTCCACCCCATTCTTATTCTTCTAGTTACTTCAATCTCTTGGCTCGGCTCCATGGTTATTACCTGCACTAAGTAGACATAGTCTTTTACTAAAAACTCGCGCTCAGCTTGACGACTTAACTCATCGCCGCAGAACTGCCCGCCTTTCGCTTCTCCACAAGCTCTATCATTACCCATACCTTCACCGCATTTTCGAAGCACCAACAGTCATCTTTCCACGCACAGACCATATCTTCAAGATAAAATGTATAACTTGTCGCTCAGCTCATTACGCTAATTCCTTCATTCCCCGAACAATAGTTGCATGGAATAGCTTGCCATCCCACATTGCCACTCAAGCAGATTTCCCAACATTTAACGAACTTTTACTCAACATTTCCGACTAGATATCCACCGCACGTACTCTCATTAAGCTTCTTCATATGTACATCAGTGTTTATTTTTCTTGTTATCATGTGTTAATGTTTTTCATGACCATTGTACAGGCTTGATTTGTATTATTTATGTGTTAATTGTGAACTTTTGTATCTTAAGATCATGCCATCATTTTAGTTTTTTTTCCTTGTATACTGTATTTGTTAGTGCCCTTAATTTATGTTTCCAGTATTCAATATTTCATCTCTACTTAATTTTTCTTTTTTTCATAGTATCTGCTTTTGGTTGTTGTTGCTTTTTGTATTTAGCTCGTTTTCATTATTTTGTTTAATCTTGTTTTTAGACTGTATAAGCGTACAAAAATTTGTTTCATGTGTCCGTTCCCCTATGTAATACCCCTTTGGGGGCCTTTAGGGGTATTATGAAATAAAAATGAATAAACAACTTGAAGGGCACTATTAACTATCTTGAAGCACTGCTCTCTTCCGAGGTTGTTGTACATTACTTTTCTTTTCTGCAGATCAATTCTAAGACCCACCTTTCTGCTCTCCTTGTCTAATTCTTTAATCATGAGTGGGAATTAGTCCCCTGAGTTACTCAGCAATGAAATGTCATCGGCAAAGCGAAGGTTACTAAGGTACTCTCCATTAACTCTTATCCCTAACTGTTCCCATTCGAGACCCCTGAAGAACACCTGTAAGCACGCAGTAAATAGCATTGCGGAGATTTTATCCCCCTGCCTTACACCCTTCTTGATTGGTATTCTGTTGCTTTCTTTATGAAGCATTAGGACAGCAGTTGATCCCCTGTAGATGTATTCCAGCATCTTTGTATATGCTTCATCGACGCTCTGATTCCGCAGTGCCTGCATGGCTGATGATATTTCTACTGAATAAAACGCCTTCTCGTAATCTATGAAGGGTATGAATAGTGGTTGGTTATATTCTGAGCATTTCTCTATTATTTGATTGATAGTATGAATGTGGTCGATTGTTGAGTATCCTGTTCGAAATCCTGCTTGTTCCTTTGGTTGATCGAATTCTAATGTTTTAATAACTCTGTTAGCAAGTACCTTTGTAAATAACTTGTATACTACGGACAGCAACCTGGTCGGCCTGTAATTCTTTTAGTCCTTGTCATCTCCTTTCTTATGTATTAAGATGATGTTAGCATTCTTCCAAGACTCTGGTACCCTTCCTGTCAGGAGACACCTCGTAAATAGGGTGGCTAGTTTTTCTAACACAATTTGTTCTCCATCTTTCAGCAGATCTGATGTTACCTAATCCTCACCAGCAGCTTTGCCTCTTTGCATGCTCTCCAAAGCTTTTCTGACTCCTTCTATCATTACTGGTGGGGTGTCATCTGGGTTACTGCAAGTTCTTATAGTATTAAGGTCGTGGTTGTCCTGGCTACTGTACAGATCTCTGTAAAACTCCTCCGTTATTTTAACTATCCTATCAATATTGGTAGTTATTTTGCCTTCTTTGTCCCTTAGTGCATATATCCAATTTTTCCCTATTCCAAGTTTCCTCTTTACTGTTTTGACGCTTCCTCCATTTTTCAGAACATGTTCAATTCCCTCCATGTTATACCTTCTTACATCGAATACCTTACGCCTATTAATCAACTTCGAAAGTTCTGCCAGTTCTATTTTGTCTGTTGTACTTGAGACTTTCATGCTTTGACGCTCTTTAATGAGGTTATTCGTCTCCTGGAACAGCTTGGCAGTGTCCTGTCTAAGTACCGTACCTCCAACTTCCACTGTACACTCCATAATGATACTCTTCAGATTATTATTCATTGCGTCAAAGCTAAGGCTGGTTTCCTCGATAAGAGCCGAGCACCTGTTCTGAAGGGAGACTCTCAATTCCTCTACTTTCCCTCACAGTGCTAGCTAATTGATTGGCTTCTTGCGTATCAGTTTCTGTCGTTCCTTCTTCAAGTCTAGGTGAAATCGAGACCGTACCATTCTATGGTCACTGCATCACACCCTGCCAACCACTTCCACATCCTGCACGATGCCTGGGTGTGCACTCATTATAAAGTCTATTCCGTTCTTACTTTCCCCATTAGGGCTTCTCCATGTCCACTTACGGTTTCCTCGTTTTTGGTAGAAGGTATTCAAAATACGTAAATTATTGCGTTCTGCAAATTCTACTAGTAGCTCTCCTTCGGCATTTCTAGTACCGATGCCATAATCTCCTACTGCCTGGTCTCCAGCCTATCTTTGCATTAAAGTCTGCCATCAGTATAGTATAGTGTGTTTTTACCTTACTCATTGCTGATTCCACGTCCGTCTTCATAGAAGCTTTCAAGTGATGCGTCATCGTGGCTGGATGTAGGCGTGTAAGGTTGTATCCTTCATCTTTTATCTCTTATTGAGTTTAATTACAATACCTACCACCCTTTTATTAATGCTATAGTATTCCTATATGTTGCCAGCTATGTTTCTGTGAATTAGGAACACCACTCCCAGTTCTCTTCTGTCAGCCAAGCCTCGATAGCAAAGGAGGTGCCCATTTTATAGCACCGTATAGGCCTCATCTGTCCTCCTAACCTCACTGAGTTTTATTATATCCCATTTAACACCCTCTAGCTCCTCGAGTAGTACAGCTAGGCTTCCCTCACTAGATAAGGTTCTAGTGTTAAACGTTGCCAAGTTCAGGTTCCAATGGTGGCCTGTCTGGATCCAGAGATTCTTAGCACCCTCTGCTGCATTGCAGATCTGACCGCCGCCGGGGTCAGTTGCTTCGCAGCTGCTGGGGACTGAGGGCCGTGAGTTATTTGACGTATGCATGTGGGAGGTAGTGGCCAGATACTGCACCCGGGTGGCCAATCCATTTCTGGTGAGAACCCCCCCCCCTTAGCTCGGGTCCGTGGTGTCACTACACACTAAACGCCTGCTTATGCAGACGCCCCTGCGTGTCCACTGTGCTATGTAATAAACCCTGGAGATTTTGGAATGTAATATAAGCCGCATTTATATCCTGATCCATCTGAAGATTGACTAGCTGAATGGCGTCTATTCTGCCTATCTTATTATAAAAGCGTTCTCATCTGTTTTCACTCTTGAAATGGTTACTCCTTTTCGAATCTTTAGTTCATTTCATGATTTCTCTATTCTATGCAATAAATTTGTAGTCGTCAGTAAAGATGGTATTTTTTCTTTATTTACAAACAATAAAAATGCTGCAAGTATAGATGTCCTTGTTTTTAGCCACAATATATTAAAATATATTTGGGAGCATTTTTGAAGCCTTTACTGCACTTTTTTTATTGATCATTATTCTTTTGCTGCATTCCTCATCACTGGTGTGAAGCCAAGTTATGCAATGTTCTAATCGGGCACCTGCCCTGATTCTCTAAACTACAGACTCATTTCTTTCACTTACACTTTTTCCAAGCTCCTCGAAGGCATCATTCAAACTCAAATAAATAATTATTTCAAAGATTACATCATGTTTAAATAGCACAGTTTCTGTAAGGAATTTCCTTGTGATCATCAGCTGACATAATTTACTCATGGCTTATTAATAGACACTGGCTTTCAAGTTGAAACCTTGTTTCCCAGTTTTTTCGGTGCACTGATTGGGTCTCCGACCATAGGCCTGTATTCACTAACCATCCTCGGTGTTACCTCAAGTTTTTGTTATCGGTTGTAAGCCTTTATTGCGCTTGATGTACAAAGTTGGCCAGTATTCGTGAACCAGTCTTGTTGTAGTTTTTTACCTCCTTACCATTTTTGTGCCTTTATAACACAAGTAGAGGGTACAAAAGCTTGAGGAGAACTCGAGGAAAGGCCAAGGTTGGTTTGTGAATACGGGCCATAGACTCTGTAGTTAACACAACTGAACATTCACACACACATCTTAGTATACAAGGGTTCTTCTGATATCGCAGTCAATTCACCTCTGTTAATGGCTCTAACTCTTCGACAGCTCAAGTAACATTCGGCACTCCGCAGGGAAGTTTCCTTGGTCCCCTGTTCTTTTCTAATATTTGTTAATGATTTGCCTAAATGTATTTTTTCTGAAACTAGACT
Source organism: Rhipicephalus annulatus (assembly GCA_013436015.1). NCBI lineage: Eukaryota > Metazoa > Arthropoda > Arachnida > Ixodida > Ixodidae > Rhipicephalus > Rhipicephalus annulatus. Next base: position 51,806 of record WOVY01000648.1, read on the forward strand.
TTTTCACTGATGACCTCATTTGTAGTGTACTGAGCCATGAAAAGTAACTCTGGCTATCAGTTATATAAAGCAACCTCTGTTCAATTACAACTTGGTGCTCATCATGGCTACATTTCTAAATAAGTGTAAGGCTAAACTTGTCACGTTTACAAAAAATTCATGCTGCTTTCTGAACTTCACATACTCCAAATACATAAATGTTGATTCAGCTTGCACTGACAGCTATTTAAATGTTCATTCTATGTTTGACCTGACATGGAGCCGTCATACCTATTTCGCTTTGTAGTTGCCACTACCTCTCTGCCTCTCAAATTGTAATCTACAACATGCTCCTGCACAGGTGCTTAATCTCACACACTTTACTTTAATTCATCCTAAAATATAGAGTATACTTCATAGATGTGGCACCTGGATTAGGCCTACATCATAGGTAACATCGATCTCTCCAAAAAAATGCAACAGATTTTTTTTTCTTCTGATTACTACCATTTCATTGGTGTGTCAGTCCTAAAGGCTTGTGCTGGTCTTGATAACCTTTACCATCATTGTACACTAGTTTGTTTACCTCTTTTTTATAAAATATACTGCCACTCATTACTTCATTTTTTTTCCAATCATATTTCCACATCACTATCGTCCTTTCAAAATTAAACACATAGCTTGCTGTACTTCCATCTTTGCTAAATCATTCATCCCTAAAACCATTATCGAGTTGAACTGGCTGCCTCTTTATATTGCAACTAAAATTAATACACTTAAATTTAATAAACATATTAAAAATATTACCCATTTGTAGGCTGTCTCACTAGAGCTTTTCTATTTTCAGAATTGCATTTTGTATATTTTGTTTGTTATGTCACACTTTTTTAGGTGTTTGTTTGATGAGTATTGTTGTTCTGCTGTTTATTGATGCTACAGCCTATCTGTTTTTCCCTCCTCGTTATGTAATATATCCCTACAAGTAAAGGCCTTGAGGCATTTCTTGCAAGAAAATCACTAAATGACAATTCTAATGTACCAAAGTCTCCTTCCCTTTTAAATGAAACCGCTTTATGAATCTTTAGGCTGGTTAGTCATTATCAATAAAGTTTGTGAATGTCTTTTTTATGCCATTTCTAATCCTGTTGAAAAAAAATAGCAAGAAAATACTTTAGCCACAAAAAAAATCATTTTTTATTCAAGAGAAGCATTTGCATGTATAGGCTGGTGCACATGTATGCACTTATATTTTCAGAGGTGGTGGCCACTTCAGTGGCTCATACAGTACTCGCCTACTCACCCAATAGATGCAGCTTTGATTAATCCAGGAACCATGGTTGCATTTCTGTAGAAGTGAAATCCTAGAGAACCACGTCAGGTGGAATACTAGGGCACAATAAGAACCCAATGGGGTTCAAATTGTCTGGAGCCTTCCAATACACTGTCTCGAAAAGGTCGTACTACTTTGTTATAGTCTGTAAACTTAAATTTAGAGGCAAAACTCTAAAGTAAA
>WOVY01000649.1:0-108680 GCA_013436015.1 Rhipicephalus annulatus
GTGGTTAAATCTGAGCTTTTGGACAAAATCAGCAGGAGCCGAAGCAGCGGGCAACCGACGAAGAGCACGTGCTCTCGGAGACACGGCAGAATAGCGCGGCACACAGCACAGGAGAAGTCACATATAGCCAGTGTGGTAGACATGTCGAGAAGCCAACACAACGTTGCTAACGCGAAGCTTCTTGAAATCTTGAAGGTAGGAGCAGGAGAAGAGGCGGCGAAGGACGCGGGTCACTACCGGATCCCAAGAAGCCGGGTAACATCCAAACACGTATAGCGAGAGGTTGCGGTATGGTGCCCCCCACACGCAGGCGATGTTGAGTGGGTGTGTGTTGAGACGTGCAGTTGGGGAAGTCGTTGATGGCGCGGTTTCTATTGTCGGCCAGCGTCTCTCAATATGGTCGCAGGATGCGGCAACGGAGCTGGGGTGTTGTGGGTCTTGTCACCGCATGTTATCCAGACGGTGCCGGTGTCCAGGCCCCCGGGCGACATGGTAGTGGCGGAAGGCCTTCCGGGCGTTGGTTCACACGGACCACAGTCGGGTGACAGAGGCCCTAGCGTTGTCTGGAAACGATCCCCCGAGGTGGGCCTCCAGCTCGTCGCACGTGACCTCGCAGCCGAAACGGGCGGTTACGAGCGAGTGAGCGTCCTCTAAGGCCATCTCCCGGAGCTCGGCGTCGGGGACGTGAGAAGAATATAGGCGGAGTCTATGCGACAAAAGTCTTTTATATTCGCCACAACAAGCAGCCTGATAGCTCCACCGTGTGCGGATTCGTATATTGTCACGGGCTACAAATAATAATCAACAACTCAATAATCAATGACTAGCCAGAGCACGCGCTGCCCAGAACATTGTGTTCCGTTCTCGGGAACAGCCATGGCTTGCGCTCTCTGTAAATAGCGGCCAAGTGGCATTATTCCCCCTTGAAAAAGAAAACGCATCGCTCTGATGCTCGAAAAGTACAAAAGCCAAATCGGGGCGAACAAACAGAAAATACGCGCATACACAAAAACAGCGATAAGGTTCATTCGCCGTCGCACTACCGTGTGAAGTACGGCTTCAGCCGCACTACGTCCACAATCTCCAAGGAGGCACCGTCAGGGACTACCTCGTAGTTCACATCGCTCACGCGTCGCAACAATTTGTATGGTCCGAAGTAGCGAATGAGCAGTTTTTCTGACAATCCCTGGCGTCGGACTGGAGTCCACACCCAAACTTGATCGCCTGGATGGTATTCAACTTGTCGACGGCGAGCGTTGTAGCGCCATGCGTCTGTACTCTGCTGCTGCGTATAGTGTAGGCGTGCTAACTGGCGTGCTTTTTGGGCGTACTGTGTAAGCTGCAAAGCATCAGGAGCGATCAGAGCGTCGCAATTGTGTGGAAGCATCGCAAGCAGCATGGTCTGGACCTCACGCCCATAGACAAGAAGGAAAGGCTTGAATCGCGTAGTTTTCTGGACGGCAGTATTGTACGTGAATGTGACGTACAATAGCACCTGGTCCCAGGTCTTATGCTGGACATCTACGTACTTAAATAACATGTCAGCGATGGTCTTGTTGAGTCGCTCTGTCAAGCCGTTGCTCTGGAAATGATATTACGTTGTCTTTCGATGGCTCGTGTAGCTGAGCTTGAATAAGTCATGAATGAGCTGGGACGTGAATGCTGTTCGTCTGTCCGGTATTACGCACGACGGAGCGCCATGTCGAAGTACGATCTGGTGCATAAAAATTGGATGACGTCGGAAGTCGTAGGGCGTTGTAGTGCCTTTGTTTCGGCGTACTTCGTATACTTGTTTGGGGCTAATACGATCCACTTGTTGCCGGCAGATGATAGCGAAAATCGCCCCAGTAATTCCATTCCTATTTGATCAAATGGCACTCTGGGTGGTTCTATTTAGTGGTTGAAGAAGCCAAGCGAGCTTTCGTAGCGAGGATATGTGGCGTTGACATTCCCAGCAGCTTTTCACGTACCGCTTGACGGATGCGAAAACCTTAGGCCAGTAGTATGCTTGTCTAACTCGAGCGTCGAACTCGAGCGAGAGTTTGAGAAGAACCTAAATGACCAGATGTGGGCTCATCGTGGCAGGCAGAAAGCGTGTCGTCACACATGTCAGTTGGCACAACTAGAAGGTAGGTTCTCTCATTATTACCTTGGAGTTTTTCTTATACAGGACCCCGTCTCGCAGACGAAACGACGATATACATTGAGGTATGGAAGAGTTGCGTTCTTCAAGGTTTTCGATAACTGCGCAAATTTCATAGTCCACGCGCTGTCGTTTAATCAGATCTGTCGTACTAAAGGCCCCAAGGAAACCACCGTCATCCTCAGTGTGGTGGCCACAAACTTCAAAAGGTGCACGGGATAATGAATCAGCATCTTCGTGCTTGCGGCCTGATTTGTAAGCGATCGTGAAATCGTTTTCCCGCAGACGAAGACTCCATCGCGCCAGTTGCCCACACGGGTTCCGTAGGTTGGCTAACCAGCACAACGAATGATGGTCGGTAACTACTTTGAAGTAGTGTACATAAAGGTAAGGCCTAAATTTCATCGTGGCCCATACAACAGCCAGGCACTCTTTCCCTGACGTGGAGTAGTTGACCTCGGCGCGGAAAAGAGTGCGGCTGGCGTACGCTATCTCTCGCTGTTTGCCCTCTTGTTGTCCGAGGACAGTACCAAGACCCACGTCTGGCGTCAGTATAAATTTCAGTATCAGCGTCTTGGTCAAAGTGAGCGAGAACAGGTGGTGTCTGCAAACGCTCTCGTAGCTCCGAGGAAGCTGCGTCCTGTCCTTCCTCCCAGACGAATGGATCATCTTGACGAGTGAGTCGAGTGAGTGGTTCAGCAATCCTAGAAAAATTGGCTATAAAGCGGCGATTACACGCGCAGAGCCCTAGGAAGCGACGTACTTGCCTTGTTATCGCATAGAACAGGAAACAAGGCCACGGCGGGGTACTTTTCTAAGGGTCTGGTCGAATACCCTCTGCACTGACAACATTACCGAGAAACTATACTTCCTTGTAACCGAAGCGGCATTTTTCTGTCTTCAGTGTCAGTTTAGCAGAGCGGAGCGCTTCCAGCAATTCTGCAGACGATTCAGGTGCTCCTCAAAAGTGGCAGAAAACACAACATCATCGAGGCAAGCTAAGCACGTGGGCCACATAAGACCGGTAAGAACAGTGTCCATCATTCTCTGGAATGTCGCAGGTGCAGAACAGAGGCCCAAAGGAAGCACTTTGAATTCAAATAGGCCATCTGCTGTAACGAAGGCGGTTTTTTTCACGATCTTTTTCTTCAACTTCGATCTGCCAGTAGCCAAATTTCAAGTCTATCGATGAAAAATACTTGGCATGCCGCAGTCCGTCGAGAGAATCGTCGATGCGGGGCAGCGGATAGATGCCTTTTTTAGTCACGCTGTTGAGTTTCCTGTAGTCCACGCAGAAGCGCAGTGATCCATCTTTTTTCTTCACGAGCATGACCGGAGATGACCAGGCACTTTTCGAAAGTTGGATAATGTCATCTTGCAACATCTCTTTGACTTGAGCATTCATAACGTCACGTTCCTTTGCCGAAACGCGGTAAGATGCTGTTTTATGGGCGAGGCGCCGGTATACGTAACTATTCGGTGTTTGGCGATCGGTGTCTGACGAACCTTCGAGGTGGACGCGATGCACTCTTTAAATTGCTATAGCAGTTCACGTAGCTTGGTCTGTTGTTGTTCCGAAAGGGTCGAGTTGACATACACTTTTGCAAGTAGCGAATTCACGTCGCTTAGTGTCGGTCGAAGCGCGCCGACAGCTGATGTAGATGCAAAGCATTCAGAAACGTCTGCGTTAGGGTAGGCGAAAATGATGACGGTGTCACAAAACAGGTGCCGGTACTCGTTACAGAAATTAGTCACAAATAGGGCAGAGTGTCTGTCATAAAGCGTGATGAGGCTCTGTGCAGCGCAGACGTCTAGCGCGAACAAAAGCGTCAAGTTGCTTTCAGCGACAACCTCACCATCGCGTAACCTGTCAGACACCACATCAACTAGGACGCTTGAACGCGGATGCAACGTGATGCTGTCGGCCGGAACGCGAAGCGTTCTGTGAAGGATGTCGGCAGATTTGTCGGAGGATCCAGCAGTCGAAAACGTGCCGGTACGCTCTCGAAAATCAATAATAGCTCCGTGCTCCCGAAAAAAGTCCACTCCCAAGATTAGGTCTCGGGAACAGCCACGAAGTACGAGGCAGCTAACGAGAAACGTACGTCTCTGAATGCTCACTGTGATAGTGCAAATGCCGATTGGGGTGACTACGTGTCCGCCGGCAGTACGAATTTGTGCTTCGTACCAAGGCGTAACAACTTTCTTTATGTGCGCTGCTAGTTCCTGCTTATGATCGAATGTCCTCACCTGTGTCCGATAATGCACTAGCGTCATGATGACCATACACTACCACATGTATATCCAAAGAAAATCTGCTTCTGGCTTTCGTCAATGTCGTCGGGGAATCGCTCCGTGACCGTGCTTGCGTCGGTGGTAGGCCTTGCTTGCGTCGATTGTCAGCCGCCTCGCTCCCGAAGGTCGCTGTCGTTAGTTTTCCCGCCTAGGGCTTGGCAAGCGCACCGGCACCGCCCCTGAAAGGCTCCAAAAATTTGGAGAAGATGGCCTTGAGGATGGGGACCGCGACTGCTGCTGCAGTGGCATGCGCTACTGGGAGAGATAATCTTCAATAGCTTTTGGTCTTTTGCCAAATCTTGACCGTGGTGCGTCGACGGCAAAACCCTGTAGTCTGAGGCGACGATATGAATAGGTACACATGTCCAGCTTCACCACAGTGATAACACAGTGGTCGTCTTTCCGCTGTGCGCCATACGTCGGATTTTCTCGGAAGCCGCGGTCGATTTTCCAAGTGCTCAACTGGCTGCAGTGAATGAAGTGCATCCTGAGGCATAGAATTAACGAAGCGCGGTAAAGCAGAAATATATCTGCTCACAGCTTCTGCGTATGATGCACGATGTGGCTTCGTTGGAACAGGCGGGACATAGCTGGAAGGCGGCACTTGAAGAGCCTGTCGTACTTCGTTTCTGACAAAGCTGCAAATAGACTTTGTAGTATGTTGGGACGGGCACTGAATCTATTGTAGTTCGTCGCGCACCACCGATCGACTGAGGTCGCCAGGAGACTCGATGTTGAATTTGCGCGCCGCACCTCTGATCTGACCTACTGACGAAGCAGCACTCACTTGCCGGTCGTACACAGTAGAGCGCTGCTGCAGCACTTGCTCCATGGTTGTGGCTTCGGTCGAAAATTCCGCCATGGTCTTTGGGGGAGAGCGAACGAGGCCAGCGAAAAGCTGCTCCTTCACTCCTCGCATTAAATGACGGACCTTCTTTTCTTCTGACATGTTGGGGTTGGCTCGACGAAAGAGGCTCGTCATGTCCTCGACGTACATCATGACACTTTCATTCGGCATTAGGAGGCGCGACTGAATCGCTCACTCGGCTCGTTCACGGCGATCGGGATTGGTCCAACTTGCCAGCAAGTATCGACAAAAGACGCTCCACGAGGGAAAAGGCTAATGGTTTTCGTTCCAAGTACGAACGCCATCCTCCAAGCTGAAATACACGTTCCTAATTTTGCAGAAGTCACTTCGACCATTGTAATCCGAAACCCATTCGAACTGAGCCAGCCAGTCTTCAACATCCTCCAAGATGGAACCGTGGAACACCTTCGCACACGTAGCTTCCACAGCGTATGATGCATGGCTGCAGCGTTCTCCTGTGCGTTGGAGGCTGCAGCGCCTTCCCTAGCATTCGGGGTTGTGACAGACGTCATCTCAGGAACAGGTCCACGCTCAGGAGGTAGTCCTCGGAGTCTTCGGCTTGAGTGGTAAACAAGTGTTGAGGCGTTTGGAGCATCGACTGGGGGTTGTCTCCGCCAGTTGTCACGTGCTAGAAAAGTTGTTCAACTAGGAAGAACTGAGCCAACAGAGAGACGCACCAAAAACTGGCAAGATGGCTGCTTCAATATTCACAACTAGCCAGAGCACGCGCTGCCCCAGAACATCGTCTTCCGTTCTCGCGGGCAGCCATGGCTTGCGCTTGTCGTAACTAGCGGCCAAGTGGCAATATGTAAGAGGTCACGGAATCGCACAGCAGGTGCAATGTACGCTTAACAAGCGACTGGATGACGTTCTCGAGGCGGTGCCACTCAGTCTACGCGAGAACACACCTCATCAGAAAGGTCCCGAGCGCGTCCAGATGCTGCCACGTCGCCAACATCGAAGGATCGGCCATGCTTGGGCGGTGGTGGTGTTGATTTTAAGGTGAAGTTGGAGGGGAGCCTGTAATCAACCGGGAATCCAAGGTACCACTGTGGCTCGAAGTCTCCGATAGCGATGATTAGATGCCCACAACCGTGAACTCTGTCGGCCTCATGGCCACAGGAGTGGCTCCATGTGGACAAATGCGTACTATGCCAGTTTGAGCAACATGCCCAAAGAAGCGGCGAAGGTCTCGATCCAGCCTATTCGTCGTTGTAGCTGTTGGGGCGTCGAGGCGAGCGGCGTCATGTCGTCCACGTAGACCAAGATGTTATGACTGGTGTCGAAACCCTGGACGGCACGGAGGGTCAACCATGATGTTAAATAGCAAGCTGCTCAGTGGGCAACCCTGCTGCAGCCCAGTCATGATTGTTACTGGTTCTGTTGAGCCCTCTGCAGCCAGGATGCATGTGCGATATTCCGCATATAGACCTTTGATGAGGTAGGTGAACATGGGGCCGGCACCGCGACGCCGTACTGCGTCGAATATCCACTGATGCAGTACGGAGCCATACGGATTGGTTAAACTTAACAAAGCCGCACGTAAATCGGTGCCGCCCGATATGGCAAAATTGAAATGCCGCTGCCGTACGTAATTAGGCTCTAACACGCTGTCATGGGAATGGGGACAGAAACTTCTTCTGGCATTTGGAGAGGACGCCGTGCTCAAAGATCCATGCACGAAGTCAGGCTGCGAGGCACTTGGCGTAGAGCTTCGCAGCCGCAGAACCCTAGGCAATGGGCGCCAGTTTTAAGGTAGTTGCGGGTCTCCTAGTTGAAGATTAAGGCCATGTGTGCCTCGAGTCTGGTGTTCTGCGGTGGTAAACACATGCGTTGAATAACACAGCCAGGAACCACGCCTCGGGGCCGACCGCTTTCCAAAGGTGGTAGGTTAGACGGTCGCTCCCGCGGGTCTTATTATCGGACTTGCATAGTTTCAGAAACGCCTCGTCCGGTAAGAAGGACGCCTCGTCAATACCTGCAGGCGCAGGTTTTGGGAGTAATAGAATAGTGGAGTCGGTCTGTCGGGCCGAGCAAGTTCCGCTCCAGTGATTTTGCAGGTCTTAGATGTGGATTGCGCACGTTTGATATGGGCCCTCTAGGATCAGTGGCACCGCGCAGCTTTGGTTTCGGAGGTAGAGCGAAGGCCCGTAGAAGAGAAGGTTAGCCTCGTGCGACGCACGAAGCGCCAGTCGGCGAAATGCGTATAAGCGTCGGCAGGTACGGAGGAAATGAGAACTCGCTAGTTCGCCGCGAAGCTGTCATTACTTGCCCCTGATTGAATTGGTCGTGTAGGGCACGGTTCCTGTCGGCGGCGAGAATTTGGTCGATGAAACGCAACACGCAAGAGTTATGGAAGCTGCCAGCTTGAAGTCCCCATAGGTGAAAGGCGGACTGCATCATCCAGGCGTTTCCATTGAGGCTTTGCCAAAACACCGCATTTTATGATAAAGTGAAGCGCCGAAAATACGAAGTTGTGGACGGATTGAATGCGCTGCCACGGGACAAGTAGGGAAGTGAAAATGAATAACCTCGTCGATAACAGCCGAGAAAGCCGTAGAGATCTGGAGTCTGATGGGTCGGCCAAGAAAGCGTTGAAGCTGATAGTCTTCTAATGCCAAAATGAGCCTACCCGAAACGAAGAAACGCATCGGGTGCATACGCATAGGCGTCGCCCCATACATGTGAAGGGATGAACACTTGGCCGGATAGAGGGCGAGGCCTAAGCTGGAAGCGAAGCGCTCAATGCAATCAATCTGGCTTTGTAGCATGTCCGGTGCAGTGGCCAATGAGGTGAGTTTGTCCATGTATACCAGTATATTGTGCGACTCATTGGCGCCGTGGCGTTGCGGATGACAGGTTCGATGGCTAGATTCAAAGGTAAGCCACCCAATGATTGTCCCTGAGAAAGACCTGCAAGAATGGGAACTGGTGGCTTAGATCCCTCATCAGTGACAATGGTGGTGCTGAGGACAGTGCGGGAGGCCCACCAGGAGGTCAGGGTTCTCCATTGGTAAATGCAGGCCTTGAAGAAGGCCGGCACAAACCAACACTCTTGATTCGCAGAATGACAACGAGGGCGAGTCAGACGACCATATCCATGAACTGTGTTGTCAGATTTTCGTAATCGCGATTAGAACTCCTTCACTGGGAAGGCCGAGGTGTGAACCGGCGCAGGTGCCATGGGACGTCAAAAAAGTTGTGCCGTGTCTGCAGAACGCGCCAAGTGGAGGCGAAACGATTATGAATCTCGGTGAGTGGACTGGTGTAGGGGCAAGAAGGCCTCTTCAACACCTGAGGGACCGCACATCCACGGTTACGCGGTAGAGGCGTTGAATTACCGCTGCATTAGACGGGTTGAAAGAAGGTCGTAGTGAACGTGTAGAAGAGAAGGCCGGAAGGTGGGTGGCCTCGGCAGAAAGCGCAACGGCTTGGTCACAGGCAGGCTCAGGCTGGGCCCACGAGGCGTGAGTAGGCGTTTCACATATGGGAATAGCCTTGTAAGCTCGCCAAGAATAGACGCAAAGTCCGGAGAAAGTTCGATAATGGGGTCATCGACCGCAGTTGCCGCTGTGCCATCGTCAGTATCGTCCATGCCGGGATTCATGGAAAGAACAAGAGCGCGAGGAGGGGTGCCCGAGGAGAGTGAGGAAAAAGACGGTGCACCGGTGGTGGTGAGCGTGGTCTTGAGAAATCCGCTGAAGGCAGAAGACGCGTAGATGTTTTGTTAGGACGGTCCGTGCGATGGCCGGATGGCGTGGCGACACTTGAAGGTGGACAAGGAATTTGCACGGCCGAGGTAGTGTACGGATGACGTGCAGGGGGCACTGGGTTGCCAGAAAGTGAAGATATTGAACGAACGGAAACTGAGACCGAATCTCGAGGGCATCGTGACCCGGTAGGAGAAAGTAGAAGAGAAACTGAGTCGTAATTCACCTGGGGTATTGGGTGGTGCAGGGAAACGGTGTCCGAATGGGAGGAATCCCGCCTAAACTGGGCAGCCCGTGAAGCCAATAGTGAGGATGAAGAGAATGAAGAACTGGAACTTGTGATTTCAGAGGTGCTAGGCACACGCAGTGAGCTGGTTGAATGCTGGCGTGCTTGACTGTGGCGAGAGCGCATGTGGTTATACAAGCCACGCACAAAGGTGAACGTGGCATAACATATCTGGTGACGACGCTGAGGAGCAGACGAAGAAAGTGACAGTGTCGTCATGACCAAACAGGGGTAGCTGAACGGGCAGGATGAAAGGCGTGCCTGGGTGACCGAACACCAGGTAGATACACTCACGGACAGTCATCTGGTGTTCGTTTTCCACGTGGCGGCACGACGACTATACCGGCGGTGTTCAGACGTCGCCACTGTATCTTACACCACACGCGCCAACTGGGCATTGAAGTTCCGCTAGAACTGGTAGATGGATCGTCAAGAGACCCTCTATCAGAGTCAGTTGGCGGGGCTGCACGGGAACAAGAGGAGAAGCAGGTAGTGGTGCAGTAGGGCCAACGGCGCTCGGCGGCAGTGGGGCAGGAACCGGAGTCGAAGATGTACCGCTGATGAAGCCAAAGACCCGGAACGAGGTCGCTGGGCCAGAGCAGGCTCCAGGCGGGTGGGCTCTATGATGAATGCAGGCAGTTGGTGGGAACCAGGAAGGCCCAAGCTACGGTACGGTGGCACAACGCAGGTGTCTGTGGGCGTTGCGCACGCAATCCTCCGTGCTCTCTACTAATGGGCCCTTGCCAGGCTGTACGGAGACGCCCATTGTATGAGCCAGCGCAGTCAGAGGACTTGTACGAAGAGCTCCCGAGGTGGCCAAATTCCTCGAGAAACCACTCCTTGTCTTCTGGCTGTGGATAAGATCAGAAAGTTGGAAGGGCCACAGTGGTATTTTAATGTTCGAGACAAGACAAAAAGTGTTTTGAAGCTGCCAGAAGACTTGGGTGAAGGCTAAGACAAGGCACAGGGAAGGCCAGGTAGACGCCAGACACAGGTGGTACTACCGGGGACAGAGCAATGCTCGTTGTGCGTGCCATGCGAGGAAAATGTACAGAAGGGCAGCGTGGTAAAAAATGCGCGACGTTTATGACAGAACACGAAAAATGACTATAAAACATAAACGAGAAAACCGTCAAGGATTAAGTAACAAAACTGTCTGACCGAAACGCGACTTCAAGGTGGAAAGTTTCAAAACCTCACGATACGGTAAAACACATGACGAGCGCTGAGGTGCAGGGCAGAAGGTGGCGACAGGCGATGGGGAGTCGAGTGCGTCTCGATCTGCGACGCTGTGATGACGATGACGCTTGGCGGCGAGGGTGTGACTATGGAGCAGTCAACCTGCATTGGAGACGTGATGCCCCATGCGGGAAACAGCCAACCCACCCAGCGAATAGCTTGAGTCGAGACGCAATTTTAAGCGCAACCGTGACCATCAGCCAGGGCACGTCCGTCACTGTGCTGGACAGCTAACTGCGGAGACGCTTCGCCGAGATCCGCGATGCCCTTAGGAAAGAACAGAACAGCAGGCCAGGCCACGCTCTAAGATCGCAGCTCCAGCTTCGCCGGTAACGCCGCCCAGCTGGTTGTTGGACGGTGCAGTGTGGACAGCAGCGTTCCCTAGCTAAAACGTGGATCGCCAGTGTCCGACGCTACTGCCCACTGTCTTCCATCTGCTGCTGCTCTGGCTAGTCCCCGGCTGTAAAGTCTATCACCACGTAATCCTCACACGGGGCCCAATTGTGGCACGCCACCTCTAAGGGCCACCACAGATCATGAGCTGGTTGGCTGACCTCATGTGCACAGTTGGCTCGAAATCACATGCACCTTGCCACGTACTTTCGTGGTTGTAGTTTTCTTCAATCATCACAATCAGGAACGCCATTATGACCCGCATGTGCCAGGTAACGTGGCGATTGAGATTACCAGGAAATAAGAGGAACAGATGTCGTCTAGTGCGACCATAGCCAATGCGCGCGTAGTAGATGGCATCCGATGCCTCCACCACCTCGCTAACCCAGCTTCTTTAGGAGGCGTAGATACAATCCTAAACATGGGCGCAGCTGGACGCGGTCGTTTGCCGGGTCCAATGAACCGAGATTCTTCATGATGACTGCAGCAACCGTGACTACCTGGCAGTGGCGACGCAGGTAGTCGACAACGGTTCGTACGACAGCTTCTCTATGAACGTATTCATGAAGGCCTCCGCTGTGTTCTCGAAGGAACAAGTCTCGTTGATCGACAGGCACTCTTCCATGTGAACCAGGCCAAGGTCAGGACTCATCCCTGTATATAAGCTATGGTATAATATCGAGTAGCTGATGTGCGGAGGAGAGAAACAACCGCGTTGTGCTGCGCCAAAGACACGGCGCTGTGCATCACGCACTGGCAAAGCACGTGCGCCACCGTCTCCCTCGCTTAGCCATGAAGCTGAACACGCTGGTCGCGGTCAGGTGCGTCCCACCTTGTGTCGCCATTCAGCGGGAGCAGGCTGAATGCTCGCCCGGTGGACGAACCTCCCGTCGGCGAAGTGCGTAAAGGCCCCGGTGCGCATGAAATCAGAGCTAGCATGGTCCACTGAAACACAGGCCATCCGCTTCCCCTGGTTTGGTTAGGCGTGGAGGGCGTTGACTTGGTCGCGGGCTAGTACATCTCGCAGAGACCACATGACTCTGTTGCGGTGAGAAAGGGGCAGCGTCGTGTCGCCGCAGGCTATGGTGACGTTATCCGGCCTCAGGGACCATGAAACATGTAACCGTCAGGATGCCTTACGGGCCTTGGTTCACACGCTGTGCAGCTGGGTGGCCGGGAGAGTGTGGACGACCAGAAGATTTGCAGATGAGTAGGCAGGCCTCCAGCTCGGGTCGGGTGACTTCCCAGCCGAGACAAGTGGAGGCCAACTCGTACGTGACAGACACGGCGAGTCCCCGTAATGACTGGTCCGTAGTCGTGAGGAGCTTGAAAGGGGGGTATATGCGGCAGATGTCGCATACCTCTGCTGCTACTAGGATTGCTACAAGACCTCCCGTGGCACCCCCGTAGACATAGTGGGTCGAGGCGTTCGCAAAAGGTAGAGTCAGTGTTTAAACAAGGGCCTGAAGGAGAAGTTCAGAGCAGAATAGATGAATGTGTCGAGCGCGTCTTTGCAGTGCTATGGCGCTAGTAGGAACGCAAAGTTGGTCCTGGCGTGGCGAATGACATCCTCAATGACCTTATAGCCCAATCATGTTCGTATGCGGGAGCACCGCCGGGCTGCCGAGCCAATGGCACAGAGCCAATGGCAAAGTGCGCCGGGCTACCGTCATACAATGCACAGTGCGTGAGGGAGTGTCTCTTCTTTCTCTTTCTCTGCTTAGAGACGGCGCTCCCATCAGCCATCTCAAGTGAAGGTGAAGCGTTGAGTGGAGGGCCGTTCTAGAATACGGGGGTAAGATTGGTTGCAAGAACACTACAATAGACACACTTAACTTTTACACTTCATCTATATTGTACAGCCACACACATTCTGCATCCTTATAATGCAACATATCCATACAGGCTTATAAAGCAAACACTGTAGGCTGCTCAAATAACACCTACACAAAAATTACCCAAACATGGCCATGCGCAAAGTACTTTAATTTGAAACTCACAAAACGTTTGCGGTGATGGAGAATAAATAAGACAGGTTACGCTTGGAGGCACATGAGACCTTCGCAGCTTTCATAAAGTACAAAAAACAATATGGTGTGTTGTGTGTATGTACGCATGAAGGTTCAGCCTTTACATACGGTTTCTTGAAAGAATCGACTATGAATTTTATGGCACCTGTGTCCTTCAGCGCAATTGAAAGCCTGCTCATCAGTGTGTGTAATCGTGGAATAGTTACATGGAAAATGGCGTGAAACACGTAAAATCTAATTTTTCTAGCTAGGAAATATGCAGCTGTGTATACACAACACATGCTGCAAACAGTGGGAGGTGACCACAAGAGTGATTTTAGTGTAAGCGGCAGTATTCCGCATTCATGCACCCCGCCATTTTCAACTGTTGCCCAAAAGCAGCACCATTTCAGCGTGCTACTTTTTTTTACATCATAAACAGCACGGAATACAGCGAGGATGAAAACAACATATGCAATCAAATTTTGAGCACTATTTATGGTGCGCATGATTGATTGATTGATATGTGGTGTTTAACGTCCCAAAACCACTATATGATTATGAGAGACGCCGTGGTGGAGGGCTACGGAAATTTAGACCACCTGGGGTTCTTTAACGTGCAGCAAAATCTGAGCACACGGGCCTACCACATTTCCGCCTCCATCGAAAATGCAGCCGCCGCAGCCGGGATTCGAACCCGCGCCCTGCGGGTCAGCAGCCGAGTGAGTACCTTAGCCACTACACCACCGCGGCGGGGATGGTGCGCATGAAAAAAAATAGGCCTTCCTACAACGACGAATTCATAATTTCCTTCACGGACCTTCTGTTAGGCTGCGCCACATACAGATTTTTCGTGGCTTTCAAAACAGATTTGAAAAAAAATAATAACCGTGTTTACTCTCGTCATGAGCGCACTCACTAAGTCACCCCCATTTCAGTCGCCAAAGTTTTGATTTTTTTTCTTCCACATATTAAACAGACACCCTACGTTCATCCGCTGCAGTCCCACGGGCTCCCCCCCCCCCCTTGCCGCCTTCGCTCGCTGCCACGTGCCATTTTATTTTTGTTTCTATTCGTTCACGGCACGTCCCCTGTCTTTTTTAATTATCTGCTGTAACATATGTGGCATTATCTTGTTCCCGAGGTGCAACAGGTGCTCTGCTATGTAGATGCACCATTAAACTAATATTTTTGATCAACTGTGCATTTCTGATGTTTGCCTTGCAAGTACGTAAAACTGGCATGCTTCTTGATCTACGATACACATGTGGCTTGTCTCACTTTGAAGGAAATTTAGCGTACAATGGTGTAAATGCTTAGAATTCGAAATATTGAGGCAGCAGCACACAGGAGATGATCATATGGTAAAGAAACGAGTGCTGCCTTATTACTGGCAAGTTGTCACTTACATATACAAATAAACTTTGCGAGCTAAAAAAAGTACAAAATCTCAGCGAGGCTATGGTGTGGTTCAACCTGTAGATTCGCATCATTTATCACGCCATATTAAAGCTTCACTTGGTAAAACTGCCCAGATAAGAAAAAAAGTTTGAGCAACTATACAAAGTGTGCACGTGCATCTCGCCGCGCCTTTTCGTCACTTGCGAAATGCGCCACCAACATGCCCGGGCACCAACCTAATCTATCGCCTACAACTGCCATGTTGTCTCCTCGTGCTTGCACCCGTTTAGTTTTGCCTCATGATGCAAGTTTGAGAAATTATGAGCTGCTAGTGAGGCAAGTTGATTTAGTAGTCTACGCAGAGGGAGCAGAGCTTAGGGTGTTTTTTTTCGCTCAAAGTTATAACCTAAAATTAAGAACGCACATTACGATTTTCCTAAAAGTACCAGCGTATTTGGTTGGTGCAGATTAAAAAAAAGCTACTTGAAGAAACTTTGCAATATTTTCATCTTCAGGTGCAACTTCATTACGGGTAATTATATGGTGGTTTTGGGACGTTAAACCCCACAAATCAATCAACTTCATTACGGGTAAGTGCCATAGCCAAGTATTTACCTGCAAACAGATATAGTTTAGCAAGATACTGTACATACAAACTTGTCCCCAGTTAAAATCATGATGGCGAGGAAGGCGGTTAAAATCGTGATGGCGATCGCGGAGATTTGGTATTGCATTGAAACAAACTATAAAGACTGGGAAACAATATTAGTTCACTTTGAAGTATAGCCGATCGGTTCAAGTTGGGCGTCAGAATTTTTTTAATTAGTCAATTAATTCTATACACAGTCTCTATCATGTTTAGTGACTCCACTGTACATTAGCGTACAACAAAAGCAAAATACAAAGTGAAAAGTGTGTTAAAGCATACGCGAAAAATAAATTGATGACTGGCATTACCGCGGCACACACCACGCAAAGTCGTTATCTGCCTTGTATAATATTTTTCTCGACTATTTTCACAAATTGCAATCAAAGAGGCTCAAGCACAACATCAGCACTGTTTAAAACACTTGGGGAGGGGGGGGGCATCGCTACTTTGATGGCGTGGGCCGCGACAATATATTCATATTATTATATCTCTTGTAAACTTGCCTAGCTCTGCACGACTAGTTTTCGATGGGAGCTGCTACGCTTCGCACATCCACTCTTAAAATTGCGGTTCGAGAGATTTTGAGCTTTCACTTGTTTTTGGGCCAGGCAATTTGTAGTGAAAGCAAGATAATAGGCCCTCATAGGTTGCGGTGCGCAGCCGGTGTACGCCGTGGCTGGTGTATGTGTCGCACATCTTGATTATCTGGTCTTGTATCGATTGAACGAGCGAGGCCTTCCTGATTCAATGAGCTCGTAAAAGTAAGACAACAAAAAACCACAATGCTTCCACGTCGTTCACAGCAACAGATGACGAGCTCCAACAAACCGCACTGCAGCACGTGAACTGCCGTAGGTACCCAGGGATTTACCCGGGCATGGCGGGAGAGGGCTACAACGGCAGAAGTGACATCACAAGAACACTATGTATAAAGGGGACATTTAAAGACTTTTTTCCCATTTTAAACTTCGTGCACTGTTCTGTCACAATTTATTGCTCAGAATAGTTGTATTTTGAAAAGGGCACTAATTCATAAGCCCAATGGTTCAAGGATGGGCGCATTTAGGGGGCCCATTCTACGTTTTAATTACGCCCTTCAAGAACTTGCTTACAGGGCCAATGTCCTGTTTCAGAAGGAACACGCTAGTGCGTGACCAGCAGTCCGTCAAGCACAAGTGCTGATGAGATTTGGAAATGCAGCGCATGCGCATCCGCATCTGCTACTTCTCTGCTCGTGCTCTCGGGGCTTAGTAGCGAGGCACGGTCCTTCGCACTTTTCATTTTCACACTGTAAATCAACTGATACCAACTCTGCCTTCCATTATTTAATAAACCAATATTTCATGGTCACGAGGACGAGCTTAAAATGTTTGCTACATCAGACCTGAACAGCATTTTGAGTCATCGAAACTTGCTAGTTGCAGCGAGCATTATGCGAAAAATATGATGTGCTTTACGGTGACAACTTGCAAAACACTGCAGCAACGATTAAAATCATGCATTTTTTGTGCTCACAGGAAATCCCTGAAGCAGGAGGCACTGGGCTAGATAAATGGCGCAGCTAAAATACGGATGCGCTTTCCAATGGTGTCATGCGTAGAGGCGGAGAAATGGCAGACAAAACTGGGCGCATCCCGATTCTATGCGCATGCGTCCCATTCACAAGCCTCGCTGCCAGTTAGCACCACATGGCTCACTGTCCTTGAGCTCGCTTGTTTCCTGTAACAGTGGACCATACGGTACACCTATTTAAAAACGAGGATAGAATGTATATAATGCAGCATCTGATGAAGCCATGATGATGTGTTGCTGATGAAATCTGGAACTCTAGTTAGTACCCTTATTGTTAACCAGCCGACCAACTAGCAAAAAGATTTGTGACTGAAATGATGGCATCTGCACCTGCCCTTAAAGGGACACTGAACAAAGTTTTTGCCGTCGAGATTTTCAGTCAAAGTGAAAGATTGGACCATGAAATTCATAGACAATAATAATTTCAAGCAGAAACTACGAAAAAATACTGACTTTAATGAGCCTTTAACGAAATGCCGCGTCTAGCTCTTAGACACGGCATTGTCTAAAAGGTCGCGACATTTGTTTTTCAAGTTTTTTCTGTTATTAAAGACAAATCTACGGTGCATTGTTCACTGAAAACGAAATTGCCTCGGTAGGATTTTTTCGCGAGCAGCTTACTAATTTTAAGGCAGGCGCGTTGATTCGTGAACTGAAGGATGCGAGTGATCGATCTTGCCTGCTAGTGGCTAGGCGACAAAGGCTTTACCTCATGTCCTGGTGTAGCTAAGTCACGCAAATGAAGCAGAAAATGTGCATTATCATTTATTTCACCTAAATATCACACGTATGTGACCTATTGCCGGTGACAGGCGATCAGGATGAAGTCGACAAGTTGCAAATCTGAACGAGAATTCACTCGAATGAAAAACCAACCTATACTCACGTGCACGGTGAAGTCGAACACGTCGTCCGTCAACCTTGTCGCTGATGCCCGAAGGAAAAGAGAAGAGGACAAGCGACGGGGTCGTCTCTTTCTATAAAGTTGGCGGAACTGCCAGAACGGCCAACACAAAAGGCATCGGGTTGACATTCCTCCATCTGGCCTCAGTCGCTCCACCCGGGCATGCAGCTGCTACTGGTTCTACTACTATCCTCTTCCCGACATTGCAGTGTTGATGCCATACTCGCGAACCTTTTTAAATTAAAGCACGCAATCATGTATTATCGTGCGCCATACTAAACTTAAAAACAGTGCGCCGGTACATAAGATCACGAAGCGCGGTCCACGCTATCACAAGAGCAATTAGAGAAATGAAACAAAGAAAACAAAAATGTATAAAATATTTTGTCTCAATACGATCCGCAATTCAGTTTCCTGCAGCGGCTTTTGGCTCTGTATGAACGGCCAAGCCAGTGCCAAGCCAAGCTTGCGTCTCTCATCAGCTGTTTGTTTCCATCGAGAATTCAAATCCCAGTAAACTTGCAATTTGTTTAGATGATATAGCTAAAGGGCTTGAAATTGAATATTTCTCTACGTACTACTGCTGTACTTTTCCTCTCAGTTTCCTGATCACAGTGATGAGATTGAGGAGGTTACAATTTCGAAGACAGCAAGTGCAGCTCAACCATTGCTAGTATCGCTGTTTCGGTAATAAAATGTTACAAAGATTTTGCCCCGCGACCTGCTTGCCGTGTTCGAGCACCCAGTAGAAATTTATGGTGCCGCGTTTGAGAGAGTTTAATAAAATTGCAATAATATGAAAGGAAGGCTCTGAAGCAACATCGCATTTTATCAGGCCTACACCTCCCACACCTAGACGAGTAAAATTCGTCGATATTATCTTGCAAAGCTGTGTATAATATTTAAAACACATTATTCAGCCCACGATGAATTGTTCTCTTGTGTGGCTTCTCCATTTGGTACTGTCATGTTAACTTACAAAGGCAACTTTCCTTATTTAGTCTCTTCAGATGTTGCAAAAGCTTGACACGTGGTGTGTATGCCATACTGATAATTCTCCTCGTAACCTGGGTCCGCCTCTTTAAACAGCGTCGCGTTTTATTGTTCGCAATTGTGTTTGTTTTATACTGTAAGCCAGCTGTGTGATTTCATCAATATTCACCAGTGTTTCCTCACTATACAAACACGTGCGTCTTATTTGGTGCGGTGCACGTTTGTATGTAGCAAAAAATGTCATTTCGTCAGCGTATGTCTGCATACACTTGCATGCCCTGCAGTACGTGTACATAATTAATGCAGTAAGGACTGCAATGCATAGCCTTAAATGTCATTTCTTCAGCGTATGTCTGCATACACTTGCATGCCCTGCAGTACGTGTACATAATTAATGCAGTAAGAACTGCAACGCATAGCCTTGCATGGGACATATATTCTATGCACCCTCAGAGAATTGTTGTTTGTTATGAGCCTACTTTTTATCATTACATTTTTTTCGTTAAAATTTCATCTCCATATAAAGCAGATGTATACAGGCACGAGCTTCAGCAGCTTCCTCGTTGTCCCATTTTAAATAAAAACACCAAGCCTACCCGAATCAATGATCTGTTTGCTATCATTACTGTTATGTGTTCTACGATGTACACAAAGACAGTAGTATACAAAAATAGGAAGGGGATTGAATGCCCTGCCTGCATGGCTGCGCCGTTTCACAAGATCAGGTGCTGCGCTGTGAAGCTTCCTACCGGCCTGCAGAAATACAAGGGAGAGTAGGATAGCGTGGTTCAAGAGGACTTGTGGGGAATACTAGACACACTGGGTGTAAAAGATGGAGTCACTAATCGTTTAAAGGAAATCTATAAAACTAACAAGGTAGTTATAAAGTGGGAAAAACAGATATCCAAGCCCACAGTGGTGAAACGTGGACTTAGGCAGGCGTGCCCACTGTCACCCTTCTTATTCATGATGTACCTACAATGATTAGAGGCCAAATTAGAGGCAAGTGGACTTGGCTTCAACCTCTTTTTAGTCAAACAAGGAAAACTCATTGATCAGGCACTACCAGCTATAATCTACGCAGATGATATAGTGCTAATGGCCGACAACAAGGAAGATTTGCAGAGGTTGATGGACATCTGCAGTAATGAGGGAGATAGGTTAGATTTTAAATTCAGTTAGGAAAAATCAGTAGTCATGATTTTTAATGATAACAAAGGTAGTGAGCTTAGAATACAGAAAGTCACGCTAGAGATAACAGATAAATACAAATAACTGGGCGTATGGATAAGCAATGGGACCGAGTACCTGAGAGAACACGAAATATACGTGACGACTAAAGGTAACAGGAATGCAGCAGTGATGAAAAATAGGGCACTGTGGAAAACAATAGGTATAATGTTGAGAGAGGAATATGAAAAGGGGTCATGGTTCCTGGGCTGACGTTCGGCAACGCGGTCTTGTGCATGAGGTCAGAAGTTCAAGCAAGATTAGAAATTAAGCAACGTGGAATATGTAGGCTTGCTTTCGGAGCTCACAGAAATACACCAAACCAGGGAGTACAAGGTGATATGGGATGGACATCATTTGATGGCAGGGAAGCTAGCAGCAAGATAAAATTTGAGAAGCGTTTGAGAGAAATTGGGGAGGAGCGTTGGGCTATGAAGGTTTTCAGCTACTTGTACATGAAGAATGTCGATACAAAATGGAGGAAGCGAACCAGGAAATTGACTGGTGAATACTTAGAAAACAGCAGCTGGCCAAACCAGAAAGAACTATCGGTTAAAAAGGAACTGCAGGAAACGGAGACTGACATGTGGAGAATGGGCATGATTAAGAAGTCCGCACTAGAGATCTATCGAACTTTTAAGCAGGAAATTGCCAAAGAAAGGATCTATGATAATACTCAGGGTAGTTCTCTACTGTTCGAGGCCAGGACGGGAGTATTGCGAACCAAGACATATCGGACCAAATACGAACGAGGAAACACAGTATGCAGTGCGTGTGGAGAGGAAGAAGAAACTGCCAAACACTTGACAATGTTCTGTAAAAGGCTTCACCTTATAGTTCAAGATGATGGCGCAGAGTTTTTCAAAGCACTGGTGTTCAGGGACAGGGAGGGCAAAATAGACTTTAAGCGGGTAGACTTAACTGGAAGGAGGTTATCTGATTGGTGGCTAAAGTCAAGGCACGATTTAAAATTAAACCCTTCACTTCAAAGTACCCATCCAACTTTACTATTTAAAAGGGAAAAATGAATCTAGTGGTTAGTTCACTAAGCATTACGGCTAGGTGGCGGTAGCCGCCGCCCGATCTAAAGGGTACAGCCACATCCATCCATCCATCCAGCCAAGAATATGCTCTCTGGCATCTGGCTTGTTGCTCCAGGCCTAGTCAGGTAAATTTTCTGGCCTCACCGTTGAATTGTTTGCTCGGGTTGTGGCTTGCAAACATTGCGGTTTTGGGCTTTGTATCATCTAGTTCTGTCATCATGTCCTCCAAGTGGAGGACATGTCGAAATGTGAGGAGGGAGTACGACAAGGCGCTGATAGAATGAGCTATCAGTCTTACCAGGCAGGCGGTTGAGAGCGCACCGAGGCAGCTGACGCACACCAGCACTATCCGCTTCCTGTATAATACAGGCTAGGGAATTATAGAAACACAGAGCAGAAATCAACTCTTGTGCCTCTCTCAGGCACTCACAAGGCGGAACCTGCTTCGAACACTGAGGACCGAGCTAAGCAACACCATGCGTGACGATAAATCATGGTCTCCTATTGCAGTAATGGTTAAGGCACACGTGCAACTTAAACCATTGTCACGCAAGATGAATTCACAACACCATCGAAGGGAACCCAAGGCACGTGCTGATTATTAAGTACGGTACTAGCGATAAATTCATGCAGACGTTTAGTTGGCGCTGCAGTAGGCCTAGTTGAAAGAATAGCCACAGCTACTGCTGTGATGGAGAACGGGCTCATTAACATCTTCATGTAGATTAAAACGGCTTACCCCGAAATGGCTGGGAGTGTCACGCTATTCCTAGCAGTGGCACATGTAGTTGCATATTTTACGATTACAGAAATGGCGTACCGATTTCCAAAGCACCTATCAATACTTCCGTCAAGGCGTAGCACCAAACACTTTATCGCACATTTTGGGAAACATTCCTTTTTCTCCCCATCTGGTGACTACGCATGACTACACCCAAGAATAACCATGTTAGTATGTATGTCGGAGGTATTTGCATCTGATCCCTGAAAAATTATTTCCCTAAACCAATGGAAAAAAAAGAAAATGGAATTCGCACATGTCATCATATTGCACCCCATCACAGGAATGGGATCAGATTGGCCTGGCGCTCAATACTCCCTTACGCTTAATGAGAGCTCGGTCTGGCACCAGCTCCAGACAAAACCATTTATAATCTCCTGTCTGGCACATCTGTTTTACTCTGCTCTCTCTCAACCAGAGTGCACCATGTACCTGTAGTTCACCCCTGGTGGATCTTTTTCACTGTTTTTGAATTGAACACAAAGCCCTTATTGGTAGATCCTATTCCCAATTCTTCACTATTCTCACGGGAGGCCACTCTTTGGGCAGCTTACATCACGGCATGTGCGTGTGATGATGTCAGTGCCGTCTTTTTCAAAGTCGGCGCCGTCTTTTCTTTCTCTTTTGCTCCTTCCCTGTCCTGTGTTTCTGGTGTTGCGCTGCAAACAAGTGAAGATGGTAAACAACACCAGATGTTCAAAATTTGCTTCTCATTAATATATCGTGGTTTTGGGAATTAAAACCCCAGATATATTGAAAGAAGATGCATGAAAAGGGAAGGATGATATTGGAAACTGGCAAAAAAGGGATGACAGACTTCTTAAGCTATGCTGCCATTGACATTTTCAGCTGTTCACGCAATTCTCACACGTGGCTTTGATGCTGCTATGCACATATCACACAAGCGTGCTGACTGTACAGTTAGTATAACTGCAACCTTCATGTACCCAGCCTTCATGTACCCTCTATGACATTTCAGAACATCTGAGTCAGTGTTAGCGTCAAGTTATGTTCTTCATGCTGGGAAACCAGTGTGATGAGTTACCATTTCTACAGAATGAAGCCCTGTCTACCTGGAACAAGCTGTAAGATATATAACTAAATGGCCCTTTTCAGGGCCAGTCAATCTCTGTCCGGCTTGGATGCACCAACTGGTTTCCTTTATCATCAACCCTCTATAAAACTAGCAAATGTTTGTACATGTGCAAGCAGTGTCTTTCAATATCTTAGGAAATGCTTGTGAAGCAATTTCAAGGAGAATAGTTTTTCTAATCTCATAGTGAGGCATTAGGAACACCTTAGTCACACCAAATGCAATTATTCAATGAGACGAACAAGAGAAATATTTCACTGGGAACTATGAAGTAAACAAAAACAAATGTTTGCAGATACTGCAAGATCATTTCATAAAAAAACTCAGAAGTTGCTATGTGTGGCCACATTTAATCTGTACAAGCATTGTTTGGTTACAAAATTCTGTACAAAACATAGGTTCAGCTTTCTGGAATAGACCGCGCTGCACAAGCTAGCTCAGTGCGTGCACTTTTGTACCCTGCCGGAGAATATTTTTACCACCAGTATGTTGTAACGTGAAGTGAAATGGTGATTGCATACTAGGGCGTGTCCTGCAGGACCCCAATAAAGTTGTTTCACTTGATCGGTTGGTGTGCTGTAAGCAGAACATTTTCAAGAAAAATCGTATAGCTTGGAGGAGGCCTTAAGCAAGGAAAGGTGTAGATAAAACACTGGATTCACTGGGATTATCCTCACCAAGTATAACATTGTTTTTCTCGTGAAGCTCTGTGTCTGAACAGCGAGCAGGATAAGCTCGTAAAAACATGCAAAATGGGAAGTCTTGCACGGCAATCTGTGCAGTACTGCTCATTTTATGGAGCATTAATTTCACATACTTTGCTCATTGTTAGCGTTAAGCCTATATTATGTCCACTGCAGGGTGGAAGCCCAATCAATGTTCTCTGTCCTGTATGAGCCAATTTCATATTATGAGTGATAATTTCTCGATCTCATTGGAACTAATCACCTGCCACCCTCTGCTACATTTCGTGTGTCCTAATAGAAATTAATTGACATTACTAACCTGTCATCCATCTTTTCTTCTCATTCCCAACAAATGCATTCATTTTTTTGATAAACTCTGCTTTCTTCCCATGTCTTATTGTTATGCTAGCCTTTTTCATTTTTCTGAAACATTATCTTTGCTCAGAAGCTAGAAGCTATCAGAAAGAAGATAACGACATTCTACCTCCTGAGCATATGGCATCATAAATACAAAAATGTAATAAAAGTGAGAAAACATCCTATCTATATAAGAGGCCCTCAAATACTGCAGGAGGCAACAAATAAACTGGTATTTGTATAAAGGCAGTGACAAAAACTTTGACTACTGTCACTTATTCTGATTCTTGGGACATCTTTTTTAGCACATCATAACACATAATTACACATTTACACAATTTACACAGAGGAATTGCCACCACATGCAATGAGGCCACCCTTCAGAAGTCATGTGAGCACAAGGATGAGGTAAGCCTTAAAAACCAGATTAAAAGACTAAATGATGCTGGATATCCCAAAAGCACCATCATACCCGTGTGCTAAACCCTCCTGCAGAAAGTCAAGTGAAACAAAACAGGACCAAAAAAAAGAATGACCAAAGATCTTTGCATGCTATACCGTACGTACATAAGGTGTTTCACAATATAAAGAAAATAGCGAGCCGATATGATTTTATCTTGTTCTTTGCCATCCCTTGCAAGTTTTCAAAAGTGTATGTACTAAAGAGCAACAGGAATAGCCATTATTTCACCATTCGTCAGGAGAATAGGTATACTGAATGCCAATATAATGTTGTGTATGAAATACTATTGACATGTGAAAACGTAAACATAAGACAAACTTGGCAATGCCCCAATGATCGAGCAAGACAGCATACTTAAAATGTTAAGAATGGCTATGGTAGTCGTATGGCCATACACTGTAAAGAATGTAAGTGCAGTTCTATATTTCATAAAACACTGTTTTTGAAAAAAGCAAGAACAAGAAATAAAAGAGAGACTGTGAAAGCATTTTCTTGTCAGGAAAGCCATGAATCAGTGCATCAGTATGCCTGCACTCATCCATTCGGCGAAAGAGTATTCTTTTCTCAGTTAAGATTATATTAACATGGTCTCACATGTGTCGTTGTGCATGAGCACTGTTCTTGTACTCTGTATAAAAGTGGGCGTAGTACCTTCAATAAAATTTAGTTGGCAGTCAGCGCTCTTTCCTGTCCTTTTTGTCTCTCCCTGAACTTCTCTCACTGTTACTAGAACACAACCACGATGAACCAACTTACCCAGATTAAGCTATTGTTGACGAAAAGTCAGAACATGAAAATACTTCAGGGGCTCAGAACCTCCTCACTACCCATCTAGTTACGGCCCTGGTCTATGTGTTCTGAGAGTGAAGCACTAGTGGAGCTATCTAACTACCTAACGGTGAGGAGGGTTTGTGTATACTCGAGCTTGTTTCATGACATGGTGAGAGGTGGCAGGTTGTTGAAATAATATGCTGTGTGGAGTTCGATTGAGAACGCTGAGTATGAGCCAGTGACATTAGGCGTTCAAGATTGTTTGCGATATTCACTCTAGCGTAGGACCTTGGTTGGTGGTTGACGTGCGCATTTGATCACATTGTAGTCTTTCATCATAATTTTTTTGCCACTTGGCGTCGGCGCTCTTGAGTTGCACCAAAGTAATAAAGCATACAGGTATAAGTATCTTCTGTCAGTGTTTCAATGAAGAGCTGAATATGAGTAATAGCTTCCATCGATACTTATGGCATTGGTGTACGCACATTTTTTTTGAAGTTCTCTTGCAAAAAAGGCTATAAAGGTATGTTTTTGTGACTTTTTAGTGTTGTCCAGAACTGATGGTGTGTCTGAAGGGCTCTTCGATTGGTTGTGGTGTTGTCTTGTTCAGGGCCACAGAGCCTTCAGTCTTTTTTTATATTTGCCTCCACAGGAATGCTCTTTGCATGCTTCTTCAGTACTTTGTATTATTCCTAAAGCATTAACTTCCAGATGTTGATTGTGGTGCTTTCATCAAGTGTTCAACTTCACGCTAGCTTTATTTGCACGCAAAGCAAGAGCTCAGGAGTATGGTAACTTTTGCTATGGGTTTTCCCTTCTTCAGTCTACTGTATTTTTGCCTGTGTTGTCTAAGCGCTGACAGCCTCGTGCGACAGCTTTTTTTGTGCACTTATTGTGTGCCAATGACTAATTTGCCTCCTCAGCTAAAGACTTTTTGTATTGTAAGAGAAAGCTCTGTCTGTTCTGGTTTTGTCATTTTCTGATGGTGTATCTTCAGTATCTTTTCTCACTGTACACTATACTTGAATGGAAGAGCAGCATGACTACCTTCAGCTGTTAGGTAGTTCTTAGCTGCTGTAATACAGATTGATGCTCCTTTCTCGGGCGTTCTATTTTGGATGGTTGGTATGTCATTGCTTCTTTTAAACTATAAAACTGTAGATGCGCCTTTTTCTGGTTACACCTGGTATATTTTTCCAGTGGTGATGTGCTCCATATATATATATATATATATATATATATATATATATATATATATATATATATATATATATATATATATTGTAGCGATGCTGACGCCGACAGGTTAAAAAAGAAGCGTCTTTATTAGGGCGAACTTGTGCCCACGATTCTAAAAACTATGGTCGTCAAGTTCGAGTAGCCGAGTGGCACAGATCCGACTATCTTCCTCTTCCTCGTTGTTGGAACGTACGAACGCGTGGCGCACGCCAGCCGAGCCGGGTCTTGCTGGTGCTGGTGTTACGATGATTGTGGCGGGCTACTTGAATGTGGCGAACCTGTCGCAGCATTGCCCCCCTCCTAAGACGCATCGTCCCGATGCTTAAGGCAGTGAAAAGATACACGCGCACTCTCACTCGTTTTTCGATGATCGGTCATGATAGGGCTTCATGCGGACTACGTGGACCACTTCCGTGGGATTTCGGCGTCTTGAACTCACGTGTCCAGCAGATCTAACTTGATAAGTGAATTGCTGATACGGTTGAGTACTTCATAAGGGCCGAAGTATCGGCAGAGAAGCTTTTCAGAGAGTCCGCGGCGGCGCACTGAAATCCATATCCACACTTTGTCACCGGGATGATAAAGTGTGTCACTGCGTCGCTTGTTGTAGCGACTAGAATCGACGTGCTGTTGGTGGCGTATTCGGTATCTTGCCATTTGCCGTGCTTCTTCGGCTCTTTGCAAGAAGTCATCTAAGTCAGGTGGATAGCTGCTTTCGTCCGTTGTGGCAACATGGCATCCAGCGGGGTGGTCACTCTTCGGCCGAATACTAGTTCGAAAGGGGCAACGTGGGTTGTTTCTTGAACGGCTGTATTATATGCGAATGTTACGTAGGGTAATATTTCATCCCACTGTTTATGTTCAACATCAACATACATTGATAGCATGTCGGTCAGAGTTCTGTTGAGGCGTTCGGTTAAGCCATTTGACTGAGGGTGATACGCCGTTGTTCTTCTGTGATCGGTATTTGTCATGCGCATCAGGCATTGCATTAGGTCTGCAGTAAATGCGGTTCCCCGATCCGTAATAACGACGATGGGCGCACCATGTCTGAGCACTATGTTTTTCACGAAGAACTTGGCGACTTCGGCAGCTGTCGCACTGTATAGAGAGTCAGTTTCAGCATAACGGGTCAGATAGTCTGTGGCTACGACTATCCATTTCTTGCCTGCACACGATGTCGGCAAAGGTCCTAGGAAGTCCATGCCGACTTGTTGGAATGGGGCATCTGGAGGGTCTATTGGCTGGAGAAGGCCGGCTGGTTTTATGGGTGGAGTTTTGCGCCGTTGACATTGACGACAAGTTTTCACGTAGTGCTGCACTGATGCGAGCAACTTAGGCCCATAGTATTTCAGGCGAATCCTGGCGAATGTTCGGCTCACACCCATGTGTCCAGATG
The DNA here is from genome assembly GCA_013436015.1 of Rhipicephalus annulatus. Lineage (NCBI taxonomy): Eukaryota > Metazoa > Arthropoda > Arachnida > Ixodida > Ixodidae > Rhipicephalus > Rhipicephalus annulatus. The sequence goes on from WOVY01000649.1 coordinate 27,525, forward strand.
TTGGCTCGTCGTGGCATGCGTGCAGAATTTCCTCTCGCATGGCTGTGGGCACGACTAGTAAAAACGTTTCACCATTAGGTTCAAAGTTCCTCCTGTAAAGGACACTTCCTCGAAGGCAGAACGCGGAGAGCCCTCTGGAGAATATGCGAGGGACTTGAACGTCGAGTTCCGCAGGTGTTGTATAATTGCCAGCAAATCCGGGTCATCTCGTTGTAGTTGAGCGATTTTGGATGTGTCGACAACGCCTAGAAACGGGAAGTCTTCCTCTTCAGGTACACTTGGATCGACGGGAGAGCGTGACAGGCAGTCGGCATCGCTGTGTTTCCTTCTAGATTTGTACACGACCGTAATATCATACTCCTGCAGCCTAAGGCTCCATCTTGCTAGTCGACCTGACGGGTCCTTGAGATTTGCCAGCCAGCATAGAGCATGGTGGTCACTCACAGCTCTGAACGGTCTACCATAAAGGTAGGGTCGAAACTTGTTTATGGCCCAGATGACTGCGAGGCACTCTTTTTCAGTTGCAGAGTAGTCTGCCTCAGCTTTTGATAGTTTGCGGCTGGCATAGGCTAACACTTTCTCTTGACCATTTTGCCACTGGACAAGGATGGCGCCGAGGCCGACATTGCTGGCATCGGTATGGACTTCAGTGTCGGCTGTCTCATCAAAATGGGCAAGTATTGGTGAACCCTGTAGTCGTTTCCTTAATTCGTCAAAAGCTTTCTGTTGTTCGCTTTCCCACGTGAAGGGCACGTCGTCTTTTGTCAGTTTTGTAAGAGGTTCCGCAATCTTTGAGAAGTTTTCCACAAATCGTCTATAATAGGCACATAAACCCGAAAATCGACGCACTGACTTTTTGTCACTTGGTGTAGGGAACCTCTGAACAGCGGCTGTCTTTTCGGGATCGGGACGAACACCATCGGAACTAATGACATGTCCAAGGAATCGCAGCTCTTCGAAGCCGAAGTGGCATTTTTCGGGTTTGATTGTCAATTTCGCTGACCGGGTGGCTTCCAATACTGTGCGTAGTCGCTCTACATGTTTGTCGAACGTTGCAGAGAATACCACTACGTCATCCAAAACACTAGGCATGACTGCCATTTCAATCCGGCGAGGACAGTGTCCATAATTCGCTGGAACGTCGCTGGTGCGGAACAGAGGCCGAATGGAAGCGCTTTGAATTCGTAGAGGCCATCTGGTGTTACGAATGCCGTTTTTTCACGGTCCCGCTCGTCGACCTCTATTTGCCAATATCCGCTTTTGAGATCTAAGGAGGAGAAAAACTTTGCGGATCGCAACCGATCTAGTGTATCGTCGATACGTGGCAAGGGGTAGACATCACGTTTAGTTACACTGTTCAGTTTTCTGTAGTCGACGCAGAATCTAAGTGTGTTGTATTTCTTCTTAACGAGCACTACGGGAGACGCCCATGGACTATTCGAAGGCTGGATGACATCATCAGAAAGCATCTCCTCCACTTGCTTCTTGATAATTTCCCGTTCTTTCTGTGACACCCGATATGGATGCTGGCATATAGGCCTCGTATCGTCTTGCGTTATAATTCTGTGTTTCGTGATTGACGTGCGCTGGACCTTCGAGGTACTTGAAAAGCAATCAGAGAATTCTTTTACCAAGGCGTAAATCTGTTTCTTCTGACTGTCCGGAAGGCTCTGATTGACGGTCACGGATGTGTCGATGTTGCAGGCCACTGGTCGAGTGGTTGATGTCGTTAAGCTGCATAGTTCAGTCGCCATACAGAAGTCGTGTAAATAGGCGATAGCCGTGCCTTGAGCGATGTGTTGAAGCTCATTGGAGAAATTTGTGAGTAGGACATCTGCACGGCCATTCGTCAAGTGAACAAGACCCCTAGCTACGCAGACACCTTTGTTCAAAAACAGTCCTACATTTGTATCCGCTATGCCTTCTTGGTTGTACAATGTATCATTTTCTACGAGCAACATTATACTGCAGCGTGGCGGCACAGTTACGTCATCATGAACAACGCGTAGAGCAGTTAGGCGTCGTTCCTCAGATTCCTCCACAGGTATAGCTCGTTCAGTCGAAAACGACACGCTGGACCTACGCAGGTTAATTACGGTGCCATTAGCTCGCAAAAAATTCATTCCTATAATGAGTTCTCTTGAACATTCTGGCAGCACAATGAAATCGGCCACGTAAATAAAGCCCCGTATTTCAAGTCTTGCAGTGCATCTGCCAAGGGGCGTAATAATGTGACCGCCTGCCGTGCGTATCTGCGATCCACTCCACTGTGTCACAACTTTGTTTAGCTTTTTCACCATCTTGTGACTTATCACTGAATAATCAGCACCGGTGTCGACTAAGGCATTCAGCTCCCATCCTTCCATTCTCAACCGCAAATCTGAAGTAACGTTTTCGTTGCTGCACCCATCTACCGGAAATACACCGTCATCACTCTCAAACCAAACTGGAGGATCTTCGTAACTGACGTTATCAGCGGCCTCACCTCCACAGGTCGCTTGCTTCAGTTTTCCGGGTGTGGACTTGGAGAGCGATGACCAGGCTGCCTTGAAGGTGTACGTGGGCTGGATGACCGGTAGCGCATAGGCGATGGTGACCGTGACCGGTGTTGGCGTAGAGTTGGCGAGTTCTGGCGCGTCGACAAGTACTCCTCAATCTCCGCTGGTCGTTCGCCGTTACGGGGGCACGGTGCATATGACGGGAAGCCTCTTAATCCAGCCTGTCGGTAAGGACAGAATCTGTACAGATGACCCGCTTCCCCACAATGAAAACACAGAGGCCTGCGCTCGTGATCACGCCAGACGTCACTTTTCCTGGGCCTACGCTCCACATAGTGATGTGTGCTACGTGCTCCTGGGGGCAGATAGGTAGCTGTCGGTTCCCGTGGACGAGGTGCGCTGCGTGCCGCAGGTGGGAGAGGAGTCGTCGCCATCGCAACTGCTGCATTGCTGTGTACCGTGGGTTGTCTGACAACCTCAGAGTATGTTCGGATAGGTCGAACCGGCTGCAGCTCACGCTCTGGCTCTCATATCACCTGCCTCAGTTCGTCACGAACAACGTCCGTAACAGATAGTGCAGTTGAAGTATGGGGCATATGCAGTCTGCTCAGTTTTTCTCTGGTAACTGATCTAATTAGCTCTCGCTGGGCTTCAACGTCGTTTCGCACGCCTCCGGGGAACACCTGTGCAGATGCGCAGTTAAGATTCCGGTTGTACTGCCGAGCCCGCTGTTCCAGTGTTTTTTCGATGGCCGTCGCTTCCGAGTAAAACTCAGCAACCGTGCTCGGAGGGTTGCGGACCAGAACGGCGGACAGCTCTTGCTTCACTCCGCGCATTAGATGGCGCACCTTCTTATCCTCAGCCATGTTGTAATCCGCACGCTTGAACAGGCGGACCAGGTCTTCAATGTACATAGCAGCACTCTCGTTCGTTAGCTGGTTCCTCGATTGAAGAGCTGCCTCCGCTTTTTCTTTCCGGTCTATGTTCGCGAACGTAGCCACTGCTTGTCGTCGAAATACCTCCCAGGTAGACAACGAGGTTTCATGGTTCTCAAACCATGTCTTCGCGAAGTCTTCAAGGGCGAAGTATACGCGACGGAGCTTCTCTCTTTCGTCCCATCCATTCAAGCTCGCTACTCTCTCGAACAGGTCCAACCAATCTTCAACATCCTCGTACGAGTCGCCGTGGAAAACTGGTGGCTGGTGCGGTTGGCTAATGAACACTTGTGCCGGTGTTACCTGGCTAGTCATAGTGGTGGCATCCATCGTTTGAATTCCCCTTGGTGTGAAGTGAAGAGGACCGAACTCAGGTGAGTCACCTCGAAGACGGCGACTTGCCCTCTGGTGTACAGGAGTCACTTCCACGGGGTTGATACGCTGGTCGTCGGGGCTACGCTGTCTTGAGCTCGCGGGGCTTCGGTTCATAACCCAGCACTTCCACCAGAAATGTAGCGATGCTGACGCCGACAGGTTAAAAAAGAAGCGTCTTTATTAGGGCGAACTTGTGTCCACGATTCTAAAAACTATGGTCGTCAAGTTCGAGTAGCCGAGTGGCACAGATCCGACTATCTTCCTCTTCCTCGTTTTTGGAACGTACGAACGCGTGGCGCATGCCAGCCGAGCCGGGTCTTGCTGGTGCTGGTATTACGATGATTGTGGCGGGCTACTTGAATGTGGCGAACCTGTCGCAGCAATATATATATATATATATATATATATATATATATATATATATATATATATATATATATTGCTAACTTGAGAAACAAGGCCTCTTTACGTTAGGTGCACATCAGGTGGGAAGAGTACTTCTATACTTCTATAACTTGCCAAGATTGTGGCCCCTTATTGTGGGAATCATGATGCACTGTTGATGTGTCAAATTCACATAGCATAATTCCAAGGCACTCGATCAATATCAAAGGAAGAAAATTATGTTCTTTTGCGTGAGTTTCAGCAACTCATAGTAATATGTATGTAAATGAATACTCCAGCATTCTTGGCTATTATGTTTTATGGAAGCACATGTGCTTCGTTAATAACAAAAGAACACGCACGCTCACGCCACTGCAGTGACGTGAGCGTGCGTGTTTTGTTTTGTTATTAACGATTTGCCCTATGCATTCACGTTTCTTCTTTTTTTGTGTGTTGTACTGCTCGTATCGCGGAGCCTACCGTTTTGGGCACACGTAAAAAAAGTACATAAAAAGAAGCGTTCCACGCCGAAATTCGCGTTCGCAACGAGCTGGGCACCGACAGGGTACCCTACGACGCCCACACACTCCGCAACACCTTACCAACCGTTCGCTGCGATGTTGTTGGGAATTCGTGTGGTCGTTACATAAATATAGCGCGTGCGCACGTGTGCACGCGCATCTGTGTGTTAGATCACGGCAACTGCATATGTTGTATGATTCAGTCACCATAACGCAACTGACGACCCCCGCTCTTCCCACACGTCAAGCAGCAGCAAGTGCCGTTAACACGTACTGTGCTGTGAACGCAAAACAGATTCGAATAGGTCGCGTAGATAGCTAGCCCGACACATGATACGATAAGATTTACGTCAGATATTCGACGTCTACATGCACGCGTAAGACAGCGGTATCCGCAGCAGCTTCGTCATACGTACGGATAGCACCGCATCGGACGTCACGCCTGACAGAGAAACTTGATCGGTAATTTTTTCTCACTTAAATAGTCTACCTTGCACAACTTCAACCAAAGATTATGCAATTCAACGAGCTGTGCATGGTTTAATGACGAAAAGACGGTTCTACTGTTGTACCCGGCACATATATTACTCTCTCTCTAACTTGAAAAATCGGCGCGCGAATTGGGGCCAGAACAGCTTCAAAAAGCAGCAGACGCAGAAATTGGCTCATATTCTAATATTATGACATCGTGATGTTGACTTTCCAGCTGACGCCGGCAATAACGGTCAAACGGCGGGCCAATAATGCCGGTCTTATTGGATGGCTCCGCCCATATTGGCTGCTACTTGTACAACCTGGCCCGATGTGTCCGTTCTAATAGGCCAGCACAGTCTATATGGGCGGAAAGTTCTGAAAGCTGGCCCAATACAACCAATCTAATAGACTGGCACAGCCATCATTGGCGGAATGTTGTTAATGCTGGTCCAACATAGCCGTTCTATTCGGCTGGCACAACAAATAATGGGGGCACGTTGTCAACGCTGGTCCAACGTCGCCGTTCTATTTGGCTGGCACAGCCAATCTTGGCGGTACGTTGTGAAAACTGGGCCGTTCATGGGCCAGGCAATGCCGATCTATCCCCAATATTGGGCCAACCTTCTGTGCTGCCTGGGCAATGTTGACCGGCAGGCTCTTACCGAATGTCAATGCTGCTTCTCGCAGCGCACCAGCAGGTCCCGAAGCAGCATGCGTCTTGTCAGCTTCCCGGACATCAGCACCTTCCTCGTAGCGGGCTCTCCACTTTACGTCGACTCTGCCAGTTAATTTCCTCCTCCTCGACTAGCTTTAACACTACCTAATGAGGGAAGATGTTTGAGGTTCGGAATGGGTCCCCTCGATGACTCGAGTGCACGATGGCAGCGCGAAGAAAGAGCCGTAGTCTGGTGAACAGACGCTTTATTGCAGCCTCGGGCTACTGCCCCACTCCGAGGCCGGATCTCCGCTCTTTTCTCAGATTTAGGCATTCTCTTTTCAACCCTACGTTGAACAAAGGGTCTTTACACGCACCAATCAGATGCTGAGACTCGCATCATCACAACCAATTGCAGAAACACCTTCATAACAGGCAATGCGTTAGTTAAAACCACGTGACGAAATAAAACACGCAAAAGGATGGGTTCTGTGCATGTGACACTCACTCCCATGCCAGGCGGTGCTGCCTCCGCCGGCCGACTTCCGTCGGCTGCCGTTCTGACGCTCGAGTCCCTTCAGGTCTCTCATTAAATGTTGCTTCGTAGAAGCCTCCCTAAGAGCGGTGAGTACACCAGTGGGCTCCGTGCGCTTACCAGGTGTACATGCGACAGCGAGGCGCCCCGAAATCCCAACAGCAATCGGTAATGACGTACTACAGGGGAGGTTATGCTCGTCTCCCTGCCGCTACTATGTCTCGATCAGCTATGTGGTTGCGTCCCCGTGTCATTCTCAATGGCACCCGTGCAAGCCAACAATGGCTTAAACTCAAACGGTGGCGCCTAACCTGCCTCTTGCCAGACGGTTTTCTCAGTGAGCATTCTGCTTCTAGTCCCGAACGGGGGTGACTTTGGCGGCTCCGCTTGTGAACCGTGCGAACGAAAGAGTCTATTTTCTTTCCCGTGCTCGGGGTCTTCCACGTTCACCTTCGCGAAACCGATCAGCTTCGTTTGTTGAAGGGACGGGAGCTGGCTACGCGCTCTGCATCAGCCGCATTAATTGCGCTACACCCAATACGCAGGTAATTGGTACCTCATACTAACTGATATGCTCAGAATTCTCGTATGCTTGTGCTATTCATAAAACACGGAAGGGCAGCACTAACAATTGTTTTACCTTGCCACCTGCTCAATCGTTGAAAGTGGCGAAAAACTACATGAAACGACAATTTGGGAAACTTCAGTTGTCGCATCTTGTGTTCACGATTCTCGATAAACTATGCCAAGGCTTTCTAGTTTGCTATTTTAGACAAAAATATCTCCCTATGGTGACTTCCATTCAACAAGCCATAGTACTAGTAGTATTGTTGCGTAAAATGAGACCGGACGTGGCTATTTGCCAGTGTATTCGCAGCAATCAAATCGTAGTGCAGCACACAGAACGAGCAAAGCAGTCCTCTTCTTCGTCTTCTGTTCACGGAATGGTTCACCCTTCATGCGATAGCTACGAAGCATTACCCCCGTTTGTAAAAGCACCGTCTCGGTGCACTTCATACGTGTTCTTCAGAAGGAGTGCGGTATGGTTTCATTCTACTGACGTGGACTACGTCACTTGGAGTGTTTGGGCAGGTTAGTCTCGGGGACTGGAATGACCTCATAGGTAACGGACGTTACCCGTCGTATGATTTGGCAGGGTTCCGTGTACTGAGATAGCAACTTTTCTGACAATACAACACGACGAACTGGGCACCAGAGAAGAACTAAAGAACCAGGTGAGAAGTTAACGTCGACATGCTTGCTTTTGATTGATTTGATTGATTGATTTGTAGTGTTTAACGTTTCAAAACCACCATATTATTATGAGAGACGCCGTAGTGAAGGGCTCCGGAAATTTCGACCACCTGGGGTTATTTAACGTGCACCCAAATCTGAGCACACAGGCCTACAACATTTCCGCCCCCATCGGAAATGCAGCCGCCGCAGACGGGATTCAATCCCGCGACCTGCCGGTCAGCAGCCGAGTCCCTTAGCCACTAGACCACCGCGGCGGGGCTAACGTCGACATTCTTGCAGTTGTAGAGAGCCTTCTGGGGTGCTTTGGAAGCTACAGCCTAGAGCGGGCAATCTGACGTGCGTGGTCGCCACGAGCAATAGCATCACGTGCGTATTCTCTCGGTGGAGGTGTAGTAGTCGATAGTAGGGTGTCCAGTGGTAATGTCGGATTACGACCATAGAGCATATAAAAAGATGAATAACCTGCCGTATCATGACGAGATGAATTATAGGCGAACATCACATGAGGTAGCGTTAGAGCTCAATCATGGTGGTCAGATGAGACATACATCGAGAGCGTGTCCGTGAGGGTGCAATTTAGGCGTTCGGTAAGGCCATTTGTTTGAGGGTGGTAGGAAGTGGTCAGTTTGTGTTGAGTTGAGGAAGAACGCAAAAAGTTGTCGAGTACGCGCGACAAAACGCGCATCCACAATCGCTTAGCAATTGCCGAGGTGCGCTTTTGTGTAGAATTACATCGTGGAGCAAAAAGTCGGCCAAGTCAGTAGCAGTGCTGGCGGAGAGCGCTTTAGTGATGGTAAACCTGGTCGCATGGTCTATTGCAACGGCGAGCCACTTGTTCCTAGAGTTGGATTCCGGGAACGGTCTGAGGAGGTCTTCACCAACACGGAAGAAAGGTTCGATAAGGATGGAGATTGGTTGAAGGAGTCCAGCAGAAGTGCGGCAGGTCATTTTCGACGTTAGAATTTATCGCAGGAGGCCACGTAAATCCGAATGGACCGCGCGAGACCACGTCCAAAGAAGCGGCGCCGGACGCGGTCGTATGCACGAGATACGCCCAAGTGACTGGCAGTTGGATCGTCGTGAAGCTCATGCATGACCGCTGAACGGATATGGCTGGGTACGATTTGAAATAGCTCAGCTCCATCTGGCTGGACGCTAAGACGGTACAGCATGCCATTTAGGAGGACGAATATGTGGAGTGACACGTCATTAGGGTCAAATTCTAGACGGGCGATGAGTGACCGAAAAGAAAGATCACGAAGCTGCTCGTCACCAGTCTGACGAAACCTAGACAGGAACATGACGCTGGGGCCTGGTTAGCCGACTGATTTATCTCGTTGGTCAACAGGGTAGTGAGGCAAGCAATCGGCGTCCAGATGGAGGCTTCCAGACTTGTAGGGCAACTGAGTAGGAGTACTTAAGACGCAAAGCCCATTGACCAAGTCGCCAAAAAGGTTCCTTCAGTGAACAAAGTCAATAGAAGGCGTGATGATTTGTGACAACAAGGAACAGGCAGCCCCACAAGCAAGGACTAAATCTCAAAACCGCCCAGATAAGGGAAAGACATTCTCGCTCTGTTATAGAGTAGTTACGCTCAGACTTTGATAGCAGATCACTTCCATATGCAGTTACACGATCAGCGCTCTGCTGAGTTTGGGCCAAAACTGCACCGTAACCGTGACGACTAGCGTCTGTGCATGCTTTTGTAGGAGCATATTGGTCGAAATGTACAAGTATTGGTGGTGTCGTTAGAGCAGTTATTAGTCGAGAGATAGTATTGGCTTGAGAAGGACCGCAACAAAACAAGACGTCTTGTTTGAGGATGTCTGTGACAGGGCGTGCGAGTGCCGCAACGTTTTTCACGAACCACCGAAAGTAAGAGCATAGGCTCTCGACACTGCGAACGTCATGGATAGATTGCGGAACGGTAAAGTTGGTTACTGCGCGTACTTTTGCAGAGTCTGGTCGTACACCAGAAGCGTCAAGAAGGTGGCCCAACACAGTAATTTCTCGAAGACCGAAGCGGCACTACGAGGAATTCAGCTGGAGGGTGGCATGTCGAAATGTTGATAGAATGGTTTAAAGGCGTTCAAGGTGTGTGGCGAAGGTGGCTGAGAAGATTATCACGTCAACCTAGTAACACAAGCACGTCGCTCATTCAAATCCTTGAAGCAGCATGTCCATCATTCTATCGAAGGCTGCTGGTGCGTTGCAGAGACCAAACGGCATGACCTTGTATTGGTAAAAGCTGTCGGGGGTAACCAAAGTAGTTTTCTTTTTATCAATTTCGTCTACAGCAATTTGCCAGTAGCCAGGTCAGAGGTCGAGAGATGAAAAGAAGGTGGCGCTATGAAGACAGTTAGGTGCATCGTCAATACTTCGAAGAAAAATACACGTCTTTCTTGGTTATTTTGTTGAGGTGTTGATAATTCATGTATAAATGCCAGGAGTCGTCTTTTTTCTTTACAGAGACCACTGGGGAGGCCCAAGGGCTTTACAACGGTTCGAAGATGAGTTTGGCTAGCATGTCGGCCACTTCTTTCTGAATCACTGCTCGTTCTGATCTGGACACGTGGTAAGGCCGACGGCGGATGGGCGCAGAGCCACCAGCGCTAATTTGGTGCTCGACAATATTAGTCTGGCCCAAGGGACGATAACAGATATGAAAAAATATCACCGTAGGAGGCCGAAACCCGGCAGAGAGCGTCACCCTCATCAGGCGAAAGGTCTGCTCTAATCATATTTCAAAAAAATGGCTTCAGAAGAACTAGGTAGTCGTGTGGATTCGGCTTTGTCCGGAACAGTTACAGCGACAACGTTTATGAAATTATGACAACGTTTATAGCAGTGAGTTGAGCAAGCAACAACCCGTATGGCACCACTAGGGGAGTGAGGCCAAAATTTAGAAGTAAAAGATACACACACTTGTCCACTATGGGGGCGATGGTATGCGGCACTGTAAGACTCCGCGTCACTCGTGCTATATCAGTGTAACAATGTAGTCTCCATCGGGAACTAGAGGGGTCGATGACAGACAAACGTATGTCATAGAAGTCGTATCTAACCAATAGTTCCTTGCTTTGTTCTAATAATATATACGCCCCGCAGTGCCCATTCATTGGATGTTTATTTTTGTACTGAATGGAATTGCCATGTATATTGTATTTTGTTCGTGTGTTATTTCGTAGTGTGTTCCCGGAAGTTGTACTTTTGTAATTCTCGGCTCCGTTTTTTTTTCACCCACTCCTGCTATAGCCCTTAATGGGCTGCAGTATGTAAATAAATAAATAAATAAAATAGCTCGAAGCGGCAAGCGAACAAAAGTGGTTGTACCCAAGCGGCTGACGGGTTTTTCGCGGGCATAAGAGAGCAGGGGATGATCGATGCTGAGCGTGCCAGAAGAACAGTCAATTAAGGCCGAGTGTGCCGACAGGGAACCAAGGCCTAGTATGACATCATCGGGGCAACGAGCTAGAACGGCAAAAAGACTGCTGCGTGACGACCAACAATGTTTACACGAGCAGTGCACATTCCGATAACTTCTATGGCGCCGCCTTCGGTAGCATGTATGGCTTGAGTCGTAGAGGGCGTCATGATCTTGCGCAAACGGCAGCGTAGATGTGCGCTCCTAATAGACAGGTGGATGCCTGTGTCAATAAGGGCAGTGACAGGAACATTGTCGACTTTTACTTCAATGAGACTGTTAAGCGTGGTCAGCGTCAGTAGAGGCTTTCGAGCGTCGTTGGTATTGCAGCTTCACGTCTATAAGCTGTCATACCTAGTTTTCCTGCTGAGATCGTCAAGAGAAGCTCGGCGAGGAAAAGCGTGGAGGTGGCGGAGCGTGGGATTGGCGGCGTAGCGGCGACATGGAGCGGGAGTAGCGGCGACGAGAAGAAGAGGTGTCAGTTGGAAGAGACTCGTGAGGAGGTGGCGAGTAAATGTTAAATGGTGCAGCGGCTGGACGTCCAGAAGTGGTAGGGCGCATATAATAGGGTAGCTTTGACGTGGTGGATTTGACCAGCGGCAGCAGTAGTAACGAGACTACGTCCAGGGTGATGACAGGAAAAGCAGATAGGCTCTCCATCAGGGGTTCATTATTGCGTAGAGATCCGGAAGGGCAATGATGGAAGAGATCGGTGAGCGTTAGCTGAAGAATATGGGCGTACTTTAGTGTGAGGCACGGGACACGCTGACAGAATGCCGAGATTAGTGAACTCCTGCCTTACGACAGCTTGAAGTAAGGCTACAGATGGCTGTGATGAATCAGTGGCTTAAGTTGTTAAAACAGGCTGTCGAATGGCAGCTGGACAGGCAGCTTCAAGCTCCCGACGAACAATTCGAGTGCCATGGTCATAGGTGGGTGGTTGGCGAGTGGCTTAATACAATGAAATTAAGGCCGTGTCGGGTAGTCATGTGAATCTCTGCGTGATACGGTGGCTCTTGGCGTGTTCAAACTGCCGGCACTCTTTAATGATTCGTCGATGATGATGACCTTAGTGTAGACAAGCAGGTTGAAGGCATAGTCGGCGATGCCTTTGAGCACATAATTCTCAGGCTCGGGCATGTGTTCGTCAACCTGGTGACAAAGGGTGATGATGTCGTGAATATACGCGACCAAGGATTCGGTAGACGTTTGTGCTCGAGTAGCCTACTGATTTCGCGCAGCTATCTGTTGTGTAGCGGTGTTCCTAAAAAGGTCACGGATCTTCTCCTTGAAAGTGTCCCAGCTGGTAATGTCGGCTTCATGGGTCTAGAACCACACCCACAGAGGGCCATCAAGGCAAAAAAATACGTTGGCAAGCATGAGTGTCGGGACCCACCTAAAGCCGGCACTGATCCGTTCATACACGCTGTGCCACTTGTCAATGTCAAGGCAATCCTCTTCGGAAAATACGCCAGGATGATGATCAGGAGGTAGGACAACGTAGTCACAGAAGAGGCGGGTAGTGAAGACGATGTTCCTTGAACTTGTGACATGGTAGGCCCATGATGATGCGGCCGTTTCGTAGCTTCGTGACGGGTACTGGGAAGGACCAGCACGTCCACGATAAAATATGTTACGTAAAATGAGACTGGACGTGCCTATTTCCCAGTGTATTTACACCGATAATATGGGAACGCAGCACACAGAGCGAGCAAACCAGTCCTCTGCTTCGTCGTCTGTCCACTGAATGGTTCACCCTTCACGCGATTGCTAAGTAGCAATAATAAAAACCTATTATTTATGAGAGCTTTCTATTTTTTTTTATTTGAAAGTCATTGCGCCACTCACAGGATCTGAAAGAGCGAGCAAACGCAGGAAGCCGCTGACCTCCGTCAGCTCCTACATTTGCAAGATGCCAGCAGTTTCCGAAAAGATAGGTTGAGGCAAGGTTCAATTAGAAAAAGTGAACTATATTATATCAAAGTGGCAAGTGAATCCGTGGTCGCTACATGTAGAAGGAAACGCGGTCCGGTGCAGAAGCTCGCTCGCATGCGTCCCACGCCACTTGTGTTTCGGGTCGCTCTCCTCTCTCTGGCGATGAATTGCTGAACGTTCTCAGCTCATGAACTGAATTTTGTTCTTTTTTTATTTTCGTCGAATCAACGCTGCATGACAGCAGGTCGAGCGCAGGCCCTCTGGCCTCGCGTGGCGTTTCTTGTATGGACGCCGAGATCCTGCCGGTGAACTCGGCCGTGTGAACGCGAGTGCTGCTGACAGAAGGGGTGGCTTTCCTTCATGACATTGACGTATCAGCAGGCAAGATGGCAGACCTATGCGCAACTACGCTACCTAAATGTAGCATATACGGCTTCCATGTGGCAGCGCGCCACATGAAACCGTGGCCAGCGGCTGTTTTATAAAACACGAGCTGCGTACGTGGCATCCGTGACGACGCTGTGCCCCTGAGAACTCAGCGTTAGAAGCATTATCTTTTAAATACGGATCATTTTTTAGTCACACGTCATCACGCGTCATGCGTCGGCGTTGTCCACACCCCCCTCCCCCCCTGCACATGCTCACGTCTCGCGTATTATGCCACATGCTTGTCTCTCGTGCAAACTTTTTGCTCTCCCCCCCCCCTTTTCGCCTCGCAAGACTGACGCAGGTATCGTCTGCTAGTAAAATCTGATTTCATAAGCTGCACAGCCCTTCACTGGCCACCGCGTACAAGTAGGCACTGGGTCGCACATCAGCGTCCTTCCTCTCGTTGAAGGCAACGTGTTCTGCTTCTTTCAATAAATAAAGGTAATAAGAAAGAAATAACAAAACTCACGCAATACTGCCATCACTCTGCGATGCATTTACGCGAGTTCCTTCAGAGCGAAGATGTGGCGACATTTAACGCTTTCGGAACGATAATTACCACATGCACTCTTGTGTAACAAGTATTTAACTTTTATGCCGTGCGTTCGTCATGCAATGGCAAAGGAAATGTCCTTGTCGTTGTATGAGGCCTCCTGGACATTACCAGAAGCGTGGCAACACTAGTATTGATTCAGAGGAGCCTTTATCCCGGCGCTGTGGAGTGACGGCAAGTTGAAGCCGATTGGCAAAATGCGTGTAAACTCTTTTGAAAATGTTGGGGTTGAAGGATGCTGAAATCGTTGGTGGTTATGGTGGAAAGAATAGTGGATATGGTGGAAATATAAGTGGATATTGTGAAAACTGTAGTGGGCATATTGCCTGATGACGACAACATTGGAAAAAAATCATGGCAAATGCTAGTGGTGGCGGCGAGCCAATGATGGTGACGGTGGAAAATGCCGGCTTATGACAGCTAGAAAGGAAAAAACTTGGTGGCAGATGATGGTAGTGGTTGCGAGCCAGTGGTGGTGACGGTGGAAAATGCCGGCTGATGGTGGCGAGGCAAAAATTGTTTGGTGGAAGCCTTGGTGAGCAAGGTGTATACGGTGGCATGATGGAAGCTTGGTGGATGTTGGTGGCATGATGAAAAAGCACATGATAATATGTGAAACCACTTATTTGTTGTGTTTGAATCTTGAATGCGCAGAAATATATGTTTACGGTCAAGAGAAACCATAGCTGCTCATTACGATTTCTAGCACTTGTTCTTTATTCTGTGGTGTCAACAACGCTTCAATTTTTATGGAGCATAGAGTATGCGACTTGAAATATGTTTACATTTCGCGCACGTACTTACATTAGTTTGACATCCACGATGCGTATCTTTTTTGTGATGTTTAGAAGTCTAGAGGTGTCATAACAATATATGTTCTAAATTGGCATTCCATTGTCGACAAATAAATGGGCTCCAGTTAGGGATTGCACCTTTCATTGTTGGAGCAGAACACAGTGGTTTCTTGATGTCGCCACGCTAGAAACGAAACTTTGGTAATTCTTGCACACTCTATTGTTTGCGTCGTACCTTTAGTTTAACAAAGTGCGTGCGAATACGCATAAACTTACACTTTCTACATGCGTCGAGATGAGCCCCAGTGAATTCGACTTTCACCCTCTTGTTCTACCGCCATGATTTCCACCAACTGTTATTCATACCGACCAAGTCCGTACAATCGTTAACGGCGCTTCTGGGTTTCAAAATACACAATTTTCACGAGTAAAAATGACAATACAGCGCAGTGGCGGCATCATTTAACCTAAATGAAGCCTTTTTAAAGTGTACGGTGTCCACGCAAGAAGCGACAACCATCGATGCGACGCGCTTACAGCACTTCCACCAAATGTACGCCTCCCCTGACCGACAGCCGCCGGTCTCCGTCACCTGCACTTAACTGGTACTGATGCGAGGTCATAGACTCATCAATTCGTATGCTTACGGAACCAATAAATAGCATAATGTTTCTGGCGCACTGCATTCGTTTTCGCCAAGCTGTTATGTAGTTGTTCCTAACGAAAGAGCAACAGCGGTGCGCTGGCACGACTGCGCTGTGCGTTTCGCAAAAAACATCAAAACCAATTGTGTGGGCGTATCTACCGAATGAGCATAGAAGCGTCATAAAGGCGGAACTGATATCGCCATTTGGAAGGAGCAAGACATGCAAATAAACTTGGCAGTATCCACCGATAAACACTACCTGCTCCTAGTCCCCTGAGTTAGTTTTTTTTTCCTTGCGGTTGTAATTTGTGACGGAAACATAGCACTGTTGTCATTATCGCAGCGGCAATCGTTACAGGCAGCTGTTGTTTGTGCTTACCAAATGTGCAAATTTTAGTAGCAGGTGCAGATCCTGTCCGTCTCGAGTAAGCGACAAACAGAACTGAAATTAAACAGCGACTTTGTCAGTTGACTCCATATTTAACACAAGGGCTTCCATCCTGTGGCTTGGCACAGTGATTTGTGTGCTCAGTTGAGAATTCGTAGGTGGCAGGTTCGATTCCGCATGGTCGCAACTTTCTTTTTACTGGTGCTTTTTTCAATGTTTTTATACATTTATTTTTAATATTTTTAGTGAGAGCTCGTCACGATGCTTCTGACGCTGCTTCGCGTTCTAGCATTGCCGGCTGGAGTGTGCCATCTACAATCCACTCTACCATACGCCACCATACACAATGTGCCACCAACATTTTCACCACCATAATCTACCAAAATGGTGGATGGTAGAATCCACCATTTCTATGATGGACGTTTTTTTTTTCAATAGGGAAGTCCAGACTGCGGGAATTGTGAGCTGGCTGGGTCACCAGCGACGCAGGCCATGACCTTGCCCTAGTTCAGAAGGTCCTGAAGAGCTCGTCTCGAAGGCGCAGCAAGAACACTGCGAAGTGAACGCATCACGTGAAAACGACGAACGGATGTGAGGACTGGCGTTGCCTTAAGAAATGCGTGGGTTCTAGAGGAACCAGAAGACACAGAAGCGGCGAAAGGCTTTACGGAGCAGAGTTGGCCATGTCCCGGAGTTCTAGGTCCGCGGTGGTCAGGAGCTTGAAGGCGTTGTCGATTCAGCATATGTCGCTCAGTTCTGTGGCAGCGTTGATTGCAACGGTCCCAGCGATAGTGCTGCCGCAGGCGAAGTCCACAGCCACATTCGCCGAGCAACCACAATTGCAGCAGCCACTGCGCTTGTACGCAAATTCCCTGCTTTTACCGGAAACTTAGTCAAGCGGACAGCCCCGTGAGGGTCCACTAACACCTGGCGCGAATGTTTTTAGTGCAAATATGAATTTGTTTTGGTTGCGGTCCCATAGACAGGGAGAAGAAACTCCCACATCGCTGATGAGAACGCCGCTGACCACATTTCTGGTAAGAAAGTGAAAGTAAGTGTGAATTTTCTCGCTTGCCATCTGCAGTTTCTGGCATGCGACACTAACTAGTTCTGCTGTTTTGAAATTTTATTAAGTCGTCTGTTCTGCAGCATCTGCAATCTTGCGAAACGTCGCAGCATTTCAACAGCGTGGTGTTGTGCGAAGCCCGCCAGGTTGTTGAATGCGTAATTGAGGCAGTCATTGTAGACAGAAATTGTTCCGCAAACATGTGTTTTTGAAAACACACAACACAACGTCCCCATGCAATGGAGTGCTGCGCAATGGTGAAGTCCTCCTCGGTACCTCAGTAAACTTCATTCCCCGTGAAAATAATGTTAGCTTTTACAGCAATCCTAAAGAGAAAGGCACGCTTGCACTTTTTTTGCTATGCAACATTAGCGACAGTGAACACGAGCATATGAGCCGGAATCTCTGATTTCTGCCACTCTGTCATTCGCAAAGAACACATGAGATATTTACTGTTCAGCAGCTGTTCAAATTGCGGCTTCGGCAGTCAATCAACCGTTTGTAGCATCTACTAGAAATGCAACTGAGTATCAAGTTACCAAAGCTTAGATACTCACACTCGCCTATCATCTATGGGGCATTGGCAGGGCGCAAGTCCGTGCGGTGTCGCAGTTAGAAGAGCGCTGAAAAACAAGCACTCTTGTGACTCGAGAAGGGGCCTAGTGCCACCCTATCGCACGCCCTTGTTGTTGCAAATGGAAGCAGTTTGTCTCAGTGATGTCTTCATTTAGAGCGACATCACGAATTATTTCTTATTATACCACACTGGGCCGTCGCTTGGGCATCACAATACAACAAATAGTTGTCGCTGATTATACATACAGCGGGCCACATTTGTTAAAGTGGCAAAGGCAAGCTGGGGAAGTTTGCGAGCACGAACCTACCATAAAAAAGATTAAGAGCTTCGCTAAAATTGTCTGCATTGCCTTATGTAACAACCTTTAGTTATAGTGCATGAAATGGCGACAGCAGGTATTGCTTAAATATCCATGGTAAGCAGTGTGCTAGGCGCACGCTCATTTTGATCAGTAAACTACGTACACCAATAAAATTAGGCCGTAGCCTCAGATGTCACAGATAGCCCGATTCTACGATTGCACAACCTAATATTGCATGCGTTAAAAGATTCATTCTACTACCTTAAGGAAAAAAGTGTAAGCTTAAGGCCTCGTGTTGTTTTGTTGTTGTTGTTGCACAACACTAATGAGAACTTTATATTGTTTCTTCCGAATCAGTTTCGACCATTGGTGTGCCTCAGCTGTAGAGCACCTGATTGCCACGCAGGCAGCTTGCGTTCAATTCTTACTCCTATGAAAGTTTTTCAAATTTTTCTGAGTTGAATTGTTTATTTTTTGATCTTGAACAAGGTTATACTTCTTCACTCACAACCGCGCAAGCTGATACCGACACTGAGCTCTTCAACGCTATTGAGGTAAAATAATGTACACTGCGTAATTATAAGTGTGGGTGAAGAGACGGTTGTTTATGTGAGAAAGTAGTTTGAGAGCATTGATAAAGGCAAACGCTGACAAGTAGTTGCAACCTCCAATAAAAATTACCGAGGCAGTGACCAGACCAGCGAAACAAATTGAGACCATGAATGAGAAAAATTGCGCTATATTCGTTGCAGAAAACAAAGTTAGGGAGAAGACAAAAAAGAAGTGAACAGCGCAAGCGTTTGTACAGTGCACTTCTTTTTTTGTCTCCTCCCTAATTTCGTTTTCCGCAGCAACTAAAGCGCAATTTTTTGGAGTCATGAGAAACTAACTAGCCCAACACCCCACCTTGCTAATGCTTCAATTGAGATGATGTTGCCATGGTTGAGATTTCAATTCTGGCATGGTAAAGTGAATCATTTGCATGTCATAGTTTGTTGTGATTTAAGTATTGTAGTGAAGGAAGGACGACGATGAAAGTAACGAGCAAGAGAGCTAGCACCAACGTCAGTCTCGGCACCAGACCCAAGTTCCCAGTTGCCCAGATTTCGGCTGCTTGACGCCCGCCTTTTTTGACGCTCCAAATTTAGAAGAACACTAAAGGCAACTATAAAGTCGACGTTGATTATTTAAATAGCGGTCCAAAATGCTCGTTGTGTTGCTTTTGTACCAAAGAAGGGCTTATTCTGAAAGAAATCACGTTTTAGTGGCGCGCACTAGGTTAGCGCACTTCTAATTACGAGCCTCAAGAAGCAGTCCAACTGACGTCACTGTTGCCATGCACGACGTTACCCGGCTTTACTGCGCGGTTGCCGACACTAGTAGATAAAACGAAAGTGACAGCCGCACACGCAAAAACGGCCATCGATCAATCTACTGCCTTTGGCTCCGAAATTGCAGACGCGTTTTGGCTCAACTGGGCGTGTCACACTAGATGGCACATGTTCACTGTAACAACGAGAAAATGAAATTTTAACCACTCGCGCCATAGTTCGTAGTAACGTCCGGTGGTTATTTTTTCTATGAATTAAAGAGAAAAGAACAAGCAGCTTTTTATTGCGTGCTTGGTAAGAATAGGCTCACTAATGAGGACGCGCTCACATTGAGCTCCTGCGTTTTGGGTGTTTTTGTGCGAATTGTTTGGGTGCAACAACCAGAAATGTGCTTATTGTTTTCCTAAGGTGAAGAGGAACCCAACAACATCAATATTTTGGGCGTGGACGTCTCCAATTTCAAAGATTCACCGAAAGTAGACCGGCTGCAAGTGGGCAGGACGCTTACTCTAGCATCGACGCCAGTGGTGTTGCGATGACGAGGTGGATGAGCGGTAGCTTGCAGCGACGCTGAGGGACGCCCTGAACTCTGTGACCATGAATTATGGACCGAAACTGACTTGCGAAACCACAAGGGCCAGTGGTGAGCGTTTTTTGAATCATTCACGCTCGCCCACAACCAGCCGTCAGGCAGCGCATAGTCGCAGACGCCACGTTTGGAAGATTAGGCAGTACGCTGTAGAAAGCGAAGAACTAGACCCAGCAGAGCTCGAATACGGCATCTGAGTCACACCAAAAATGACGCACGGTGGCTTAGACCCCCTAGATCTGCAGCACAAGTACAGAATAGCTGCGCTCAAGCCCTCAAAGGCAATGTCTGAACACGCCAGTACCCCGGCACTCGTCGTGCAAGCGGCGCACCCGCCGCAGCTTCCACGCCCGAGGCCCATGCCGAGACTGCCAGGCGAACATTGCAAAATTGTAAGTTGACCCAGACACCCAGTCAACCTGTCGAACATTGGCCTCGCTGTGCTGCTGGAAGCCATCTAAAATACTGCCAAAGTCGGCCCGGCCCGAGCAGAAGAAGACCAAATAAGAACTCACCCTATTAAAAATGCCCTTACAGTCAGTACACCCGACAGAATCAGGGCAGACGCCTACCGCTCACTGGAAGTGCTCAGAAGTCAGAGGTACAATATGAACTTGCCAGTGGCCACCTACGTACCAGCGCCGGACGACTCTATCCATGGAGTAGTTTACAAGGTCTACACGGACGAAACAGACTACGATCTTCAAGCAAAACTCATGAAAAAAAAACCCTGACATCCACATAGTAAATGCCAGGAGACTGGACTCATCAAAACACCTGGTCATCACCTTCGCTGGATACAAGCTTCCTGTCACGATCCGCTTCAGGTGTTTCACCTTAAAAGTGCATTCCTTCAGGGAGAGACCTGAGGCCTGCTTCAACTGCAGGAAGCTTGGGCACCACACAGATGTTAGCCCGCTGCCCGGCCTTGGAATACCGAATTGCCGAAGATGCGGTGGAGAACATCCCCCACCGCCATTTGGAGAACAGCCAAAATGTACACCACAGTGTGTAGTCTGCCTCAGCGAACATCCCACTGGCAGCAGGCGCTGCAAGCTACGCTTCACACTTGCCAAACCTAAAAACAGCTAGAAGACATCGATGTCCTCCAGCATCAATGAGGGAGGAAGATCGAAATCAGCAGGCCGTCGATCAAGATCAAGGTTGCGAAAAAGAAGCAAGAGCAGGAACAGAAATTCCCCTATCCCTGCACAGAAGAGCCGTAGTCCCAGTCACGAGACATCCGCTTCTATGCCAGCAATACACAACAACAAGAACGCCTTGAGCAACGGCACACCAAAGAGCGTAGTTTGAATTACCGACAATCCAGGGCAAACCAGCAAAGCGGCAACTACTCAGCCAGCATCCAACACCAAACAAGGGGGCAAGACCAGGAACCAGTCAACATCCCGGACTCGAGGCGGCCATCCCAGATCCAATTCGAGATCAAGGACGCAGCCACCGGCCAGACCTCAATACACTCAGGTGAGGAAATTGACAGGGCTGGTAAACTCTTTACAGCAACAGTTGGCTTCGGCCAACGAACAGATCAGGCTACTGAAAAACAATTTCCATTTGACCTTTACCCCTTCCGGGGCTGGGGAACAACAGGCATGCGCTCACAGTGAGGTAACTAACAAGAAAACTGGCAGAATTAGAGGAAAAAAGCGCAGAGCTTCTAGCCCAGTGCGAGAAATTGCCGCAGAAAAAAAAGAGAAAGAGTAAAAAAACTCGACACTCATAATTTCCAAGCTAGACACTGCAATAAATGCACGCTTCAAGGAGCTAGAAGCCAAACAGGCTGAGTTTCAGGCATCTACTGATGCTCGCCTCACGAGAATCGAAGCTGTTATCGAAAACATGCTGACAGGTCTTAATCAGCTCAAAGTAGCTAACACAGGAGCACTGACACAGCAGCAGCAACAACACCAAAGCCCTGTTGCACACTTACCACTCCTAGTTAGAGGCGAGGGACATAACAACAATACTAGCTTGGATCAGCGACTCCCAGCGTTAGGCCCAATCAGAATACACGGACCACGTGCAGAAACTCCTAAGCAATCATGAGGGCCAGCGACCAAATTTTGATCTGGCAATGGAACTGCAAAGGGTTTCGTGCTAAAAGACGTGATCTCGATTATAGGATCCATCATTCTACATACGAGCCTGATGTTATTGCGCTACAGAAAACTGGCGTAAACGCCAAGCTTGTTGGCTACACAACCTTCAACACGATTGTGGCGGAAGGCTTTATTCTTTCCACGGCACTCATGATACATAGAAACCTCACCGCTAACGCGATAGATCTCGCAATCGAGAATATAGACTACAACGTTGTAGAAATCCTCCCCAAGAAGAAAATTTGCCCCACCCTGTGCATGCTAAACGTACATCATCCACCAAAGAACAGAGGCATCGTCGCCTCTAAGGTTATTGTAAAGGCGCAGAAACATGCCAGAAGCTCACCACTAATCATAGTAGGTGACTTCAATGCTCACCATACGGCATGGGGCTATAAGTCTTGTGACAAGAAGGTAACCAGCCTATGGACAACCTCACTAGAGCTGGGCTTAACCCTCCTCACAGACCCCGAGTGCCCCACCCAACTAGGTAACAGCATCTGTTGAAAAACAACCTGATCTAATATTAATCAAAAACATAGAATTCGCCAAATAGGAAAACAAAGAAACTAATGCAGGCAGCGATCCTTACATCGTAGCTACCACAATTCCTCTCAGTAAAATAAAGAAAGGAAAATTCAGAGTGAAACTTACCGATTGGCACACTTTCAGAGACATTAGAAATGAAAGAGAACCCACAGAGCTCACAAACTTGGAAGAATGGACATCCACTCTAATCTAAGACGCGAACAGGGTCACAACTGAAGCCGAGATCGAGGCGGATCACCCGGCCCCTGACTCACGGCTTATACACCTGTGGGAGGCTAGGGAAAGTATTAAAAAGAAATGTATGTTACAAAACACGACGGAACCTTACAAAAGAAGATAGCTCAAATCGACAAAGTAGTAGAGAATTATACACAAGCGGTGAGTCGAGAACACTGGCACCAAATGTGTTACCGGCTCAATGACCAATTAGCTAACAAAAACTCCTGGTTTCTACTCAGATACCTGATAAATCCCGAACAAACGAAATCTAACGCAAGTAAGAACCTGCGGAAACTAATCCATTTCTATCCTGGGGAGGAGAATGACCTCATACAGGAACTGCAAAACAAATACTTCAACATCGACACGGACATGCCCCCTCCGGCTAAATATGAAGGAGAAATCAATCCAGCTTTAGATAGCGATATAGACGAAGCTGAAGTTGGAGCAGTCCTCAACCAGATTAAAACCACTGCCGCAGGGGGAAGACAGAATAACAAACAAAATGCTCCGAAATTTAGATGACCATTTGATCGGCCAGATCTCTAAACAATTCAACACTTACTGGGCTGATGGAAAAGTTCCGCCTAGCTGGAAACATGCTACCGTCATTTTTATTTATTCCGAAACCGGGCAAGAAGTTAGAACTGGGAAACCTTCGACCTATTTCTCTCACCTCCTGCCTAGGCAAGGTCATGGAGCATATCATATTATTCCGACTCAACAATTACATTGAAAAAGAGCATCTTTTACCTGACACCCTAATCGGCTTCAGAGAGTCTATCAACACAAGATAATATGCTTCAACTGCAACAAGATATCCTTGACCCAGGCCCAGTACGAGCCACTCGGACCATACTAGGCCTGGACGTCAGTAAAGCTTTTAACAATGTCGCGCATCAGGCCATCTTAAATGGCTTATCCCAGTTGAATCTGGGCGAAAGAACGTTTGCCTACATTTTCGACTTTTTCAGAGCAAGAATGGCCACCATCCAACTTGGTGAAATGCGCGGTCAAAAGTTTACGCTAGGCACAAGAGAAACCCCGCAAGGTGCCGTCATGTCGCCCCTACTCTTCAATATCACCATGATGAACTTACCACAACAGCTAAAGAGGATACCACATATCAAACATGCCGTGTACGCGAACGATGTTACAATCTGGACGAACAGTGGCTCGGATGGTGCAATAAATGACGCAATACAGGAAGCAGCCAACGTTGTGCACGAGTATATTAGACACAACAAGTTACCATACTCCCCCTCGAAATCCGAACTCCTAATCATTAGAAGGAACGCCAAAAAGACGCCAGGCACGGACGCCCAACAACAAGCACCGATAAATATTATGTTGGAAAGCGGCCCAGTTCCTCCAGTTCTGACCATTAGAGTGCTGGGTATGCTCATTCAACATAACACGCAAAATACCATGGCCCTCCCTAATTTCAGAACACCGCCAAACAAATTGGTGCACTTCTCAGGAGAGTGGCCAACAGACATAGAGGCATGAAGGAGATGAACTTGTGTAGGCTCATTTAGGCTTTTCTAATCAGCCGCATAATCTACTCTCTTCCCTAATATCATCTCAGGAAATCAGACAAAGATAAAATTGCAGTTATAAATCGACAGGCGTACAAATGGGCCCTAGGTTTGCTTGTTTATACCAGCACCGTGAATATCCTCCAACTTGGAATGCATAACACTCTAGAGGAGCTGATCGAAGCACACAAAACAGCACAAATAACACGGCTTTCAGACACGATGACGGGACTACATATCCTGCATAAACTGAGAATTCAGCCCATACACTCCAAGGGAGGCAAAGCACTACTACCTCCCGTGATCAGACATTACCTACAGATCAAACCAATACCCAAAAACACCCTGGCGGGTAGACACGACGCCAGGAGAAAAGCCAGAGCAGACAGGCTCAGAGAAAAGCACAAGCAAGACCAAACCGCGGTCTTCGTCGATGCCGCCAACCAGTGCACAACACATATACACTGATTGCCGTGTACAGAGAACCTAAAATTGTAAATGTGGCTTCCACTAGAGCCGCATCAATCAAAGAGGCCGACTAAATGGCCATAGCGCTAGCCATTATGTATCCAACCACCCACACTGTCCTTACCGCTATTCTCAGCTTTGTAAGGGGAAGTATGGGACTAAATAGAGCCTAGATGCTAAGAAACTCTAAGCAGAATGATAGAACCAAAATCAATCTAGTCTGAGTCCCCGCTCACTCGGAAAACCCTGGTAACGAGGAAGCGCATAAAGTGGCCAGAGGGTTAGCAAACCGGGTCGCACTTTCATCGGAACCGGGCTCCCCGATAGAAGAGGCAGTGACCTCCCATAACGAACTTTTAAATATGTGTAAAGGTGACAGGAGATTATATCCAATACCACAATAACTTCACGAGAGAGCAGGCCACTATTCTCCGCCAAACTCAAACGAACAGCCTAACCACTCCTCACCGCTTAGCGATATTCACAGGTGGAGAGGTTGACTCAACATGCAAACATTGTGACAAAAATGCCATAGCAAACCAAAGTCACATCCTCTGAGAATGCGAGGGCTTCCCCCCCCCCCTAGAGAGCTTCTGCCCGTTCCCTCCGAAACGACATGGGAGGCCTTAATACAGTCCCCCGCCGAAAAACTGCAGAAAGCAGTCATTGCATGGACACAAGAGGCCACCGCATACAAGCGGTCATCTCGAAACCCATGAAATCTCTTTTAATAAAGTTGTATCCTCCTCCTACTTTTATGGCGTCCCTTGATGCAAGAAAAGTTTTTCATATAGTGCAACTAGATCAATTACTAGTGAATAATTGTAGGCGGTTCGTCTGACGTGACCGGTATCATTTTCAAAATGATTTGCAGCCGCGCATGTATTCTTGGGAATTTACCTAAATTTCTCGATAAGTATGGCACTGCTGCTGATAATTTTGTCGTTTTGATGTTGTCGTACATTGAGCTTTCTTTCTGACGTGAATTTTTATTTGACTTTAGAGTCCCTTAAACATTTGTCGGGCTTCCCTGACGCCCAGCGTTCATAAAGCACGTCGCATTAAAAACAAGTTATTGTTCACCATCACCGAACTCAAAAAAATCTATGGAATTTAAAAGATGGGAGCAAGTTTTTCATCGCAGAATAAAACTCCACTCCCAAACGCAAATTCTAGGACGTTCATTTCCTGACGTTCACTCCCAAACCACATGAAAGCTCACTGACTCTAATGAGGTGTTTTCAGGACGGCTACGCACATCATCCTTCGCGAAACTTTTTTTCTACATTAATAACAATTAAGAAAGCTGTTCAGAGGCATTTGATGAAAACCCCATAGCCTATTAAAAAACTTCGGTTGGTGGATGCTGATATTGTTGGTGAATAGGGTAAAGATAATACTGGATATGGTAGAAATAATAGGAGATAAGGTGTAAACTGTAGTTGTCATCGTGGCTGATGATGGTAAGAGTGGAAAAAATGGTGGCAGATGGTGGTGGTGGTAGCGAGCGAATGGTGGTGTCAGCGGAAAATGCCGGTTGATGATGGAGATGGCGGAAAAAATGATAGCAGATGGTGGTGGTGGTGGCAAGCCAATGATGGCGACGGCGAAAAGTGCCAGCTGAAGGTGGCGATTCAAAAGGTGTTTGGTGGATGGCTTGGTTAAAAAGCTGGATGACAGTGGTATAGTGGAAGCTTGGTGATTGATGGTGGCATGATTAAAAGGCAGGTGGCAGTGTGTGAAATTGCTTGATTATTCGTAGTGTTTCACTCTGGACTACAAATAGAAATATGTTTATGGTCGAAAGAAACCAACGCTGCTTATTACGCTTGCTAGCACTTTTGTATTTTCCTTTGGTGTCAACAATGCTTCAATTGTTGTGGAGCGTGAAATGTGGCCGTGAAAATTTACTTTTCGTGCACGTATACATCAGTTTGACCTGGGTGATGTGTTGCTTTGTTGCGATGTTTAGAAGACTATATGTGTCGCTGTGAACAGCCACAGTAAATGTGTTACATCGCCACACAGTTGTCGAAAAATAAGTGGCCTGCAGCTCGCAATTACCCCTTTCAATGGTGGACCGCAATGCAGCGGTCACTTGATGTCGCCAAGCTAGAAACACAACTCTGGCAATTCTTGCAGAGCCAATTACTTGAGCCGTATTTTGAAGTAACAAAGTTTGCAACGCTAATATACATAAACCTCTACCTTCGACATACGTTGAGACGAGCCCCAGCAAGTTTGGCTTTCACCTTTCTGTTTTATTACCATGATTTCCATCAAAAGTTAGGCCAACCGACCGAGCCCATAAAAATGCTATTGGTGCTTCTAGGTTTCAGAATACACAATTTATATTATTATTAACCACAGTACAGCGCAGCCGTGGCATATTATAACCTAAATGAAGCATTTTTTGTAGTGCAGTGTCCGCGGAAGGAGCGACAAACATCAATGTGACGCGGTGCCAGCCCTTCCAACAGCGTATGCTTCCAGCAGCGTCATTCACAGCCGCCGGTCACATTCGCCGGCAATTCCCTGGCTTTTATGTGAAAAAACAGACTTGTCCGATTGTATGCTTGCAGAACCAATACGATAACATAATGTTTCCTGTGCACTGCATTTGTTTTGGCCAAGCTGTTATGTAGTTGTTGCTATTAGTTGTTGTTATGGAGTTGTTATGTAGTTGTTATTTTACACTAGGCACCACTATTTATGCTTATATCTGGCGTCTATCTTTATTGATACACCAAACTTCGACTTTCTTTATACTTTACGTATCTTGTATATTGTTTTTTTTTGTGCCACTGTAATTTTTGTAACTACTGCGAGCCCTTTAGGCGACGTTCTCTGCCACCTTGACTTGCTACGGCCAGGTTGGCCGCTTCGATGTGGGGGGGGGGGATTAGTGTGGGCATTCATTATGTGCTTTTTCTTGTATATGAATTATCATAATCATTGTCATCCGTCTGGGTCTCGGTCCTCATCTTCACTGGGTGTCGCCACAATCATAATCGGGTGTGTGCGCGCTCGGTCACAGACTCCTCTTGCCCCGCCGCGGTGGTCTAGTGGCTAATGTACTCGGCTGCTGACCTGCAGGGCGCGGGTTCGAATCCCGGCTGCGGCGCCTGCATTTCCGATGGAGGCGGAAATGTTGTAGGCCCGTGTACTCAGATTTGGGTGCACGTTAAAGAACCCCAGGTGGTCTAAATTTCCAGAGCCCTCACTACGGCGTCTCTCATAATCATATAGTGGTTTTGGGACGTTAAACCCCACATATCAATCAATCACAGACTCCTCGTTCGCTGCTGGGTCCTTGGCTGAATAAACGCTGTCTCAACCTAGACGTCTTATTAGTTGTAATTCTCAAAATGTACTCGGGAATCGTTGTGAGTTCTTTTTCTACATTTTTTTTGTGGTGTGACTTTTTTTCGAACTACTTCTAACTTTATGTATATTTCCACACCCCCTCTGTAATGCGATGGCACTTGGGGTATTAAAAATAAATAAATAAATAAATGATCATTACACGATAGACCTACAGCACTGCACTGGCACGCCTGCACCTGACGTTAGGCGAAAAGCATCACATTACCCTATCACTTGGGGGAGCGTATCTATAAAATGGGCCGAGAAGGTCATAAAGACTGAGCAGACGTCGCCTTTTAGTACGAGTGAGAAACAAATAATAAACTTGACAGTAACCGCCGGTAAACTGTACCTGCTCCTTAGTGCACTTGGTTTTTTTCTTGCAGTTGCGAATATTAAGAAAAACATGGCGCTGTTGCCATTATCGCAGAAGAAATTGTTCTAGGCGGCATTTGTTTGTGTTTATTGTTTGTGCCAGTTTTAGTAGCAGGTGCAGGTCCCGTCTATCTGGAGTAAGAAACAAACAAAAATAAAGTTAACGGTCGAATCGTAAGTTCACTCGCGACTTAACAACAAACTTGCCACAAATCAGCAAAGAAGACGTTCAGAACGGTCGCGTTTTTATTTTCTTCGCTTCGAAAGATTTATCGGCCATGGTCAGAGGTGCTGCTGAGGCTTCAGCCAACCCAATGAATACAGTGTTGTACTTCCTCGCCTTCCCACCAGTAAGCTCGCTGTGGACTCTGTTTTTCTACATGTGGACTTAGCTGGTCGCTCTTGCCGAGTTCAAGATTTCAAAGATGCTCTGGGACATCATTGACCTGAAGAAAATAAGCTCCGTAGGTAAATTTCAAATGTCTCACGTTTGAATGGTCACATGCAAGTCAACGCTGATGAAAACAAAGTTTGTCACAACAGGCGAATTTTTGTCAAAAGTAGTCGATGCCTCGTTATTGATCCGGAGCCCACGGAAGTGAAGGTGAAGCTTAGGTGGTTTTCCGAGCGCTTGGAGGACGTCTATATTTGCGAGGTGCTGCAAGCTTTTGGGAAGGTCAAGACAATATCTCAAGAAAACTGGAAAGTAGTGGACATGGGACAAATGCGGACGCTAAATAGGAATGTTGTTTTGTCCCTTGCTGATGAAGTTAGCGCTGCTGACATTCATCATATTCTTGTTGTCTGCAGAGTGCAAAGCCTCGTCCTGATACCTGGCTGTCCACCACTTTGCCTTCGGTGCAGTAACGTTGGACACATCCGTCAAAACTGCAGGACCCCTCGCTGCGACTACTTTCGACGCTTCGGTAATTGAGCTGAAGATTGTGCTCTGATATACGTTAACAAGCTGCGACAGCGCAAACAGCCAGCTGATAGCGTACAAGAGAATGATATCGATACCACCGAGGCTCTGGACGCAACAGGAGACACTATGTCAATTTCAGACGCTACGGCCTCTACCGCAAAGAATCCAGAAGAGGAAAAAAAGTCAATCACTGTTGACACAGTTAAAACCTCTGCATGCAAAGAGCCAAGTGAATCACGCAAGCAGCATACCCAAAATGGCTCCGCACAACCCCTAGTACAAGTAGAAGTTCCTATGAAAGGTGATGTTGCACTGACTCATGAAGATGCCGAAGAACCATCAGTACAAGTCAGATACTCTGGGCGAGATCCTGAAGAAAGTTCGTCATCTGCTTGTGCTGCAGCTCCGCAGCAGCGTTTTTATCATGGTGCAGTGACAGAATATGATATGCAGATTTCTATGGATGCAGCAATACCGAAGCGTTGCGCATCGTGCAGCTCGCATTCAAGCAAAGGGGGTGACCCAGCGTCGGCGACTAGGAAGTCACGCCGTCGCCAAAAGTCCACGCCCAAGGGGAAGTGTCACCGATCTCGATCTAGGAGTCGTGGGGGTTTACGGGAATCCTAAGTGCCAACTTTTGTGGCTGATCAAGTCGGACGATAAGCGCCATGGAAGGTAGTCATCATGGCGCAGTCTGCACGACTAATCTTTGCCACCTTGAACGTACGCGGCCTTAGGTCTTCGCAGAAGCAGGCACAGTCTCATATACTTGTCAATAAAAAACATCTCGGCTTTGTCGCCATCGAAGATACAAAGATAGAGAGCGAGGAAGAGACCGAAAAGGCCCTGCGGCCTTTTTTGTCTCGGTATATTGTGTGTGTCTCACATGCAAAAGGTTTATCCGTGGGCTGTCTTGGTTGTTACTCAGAAAAAGCCTACCTTATTCAGCATTCTCACTAGTGTTGATGAAGAGGGCAGGTATATATGCTGTAATTTTTTGTTGCAAGGAGCGCCATCACGAATTATCAATCTTTATGCATTTATTGAGGTTACGAAACGACTCAAATTATTTGAAAAAGTTCGTAATTTAATTGATGTCAAAAGGGGCACGGTACTTGTGGGAGATTTCAACTGCGTATGCGAAGCTATTGATCATATTAATCCTTCTTGAAAGAGAGACAGGAGTGGCGAGCGTTTATCCGGCATTGTAGTTAATGCAGGAATAAGTGACAACAGGGTCTCGAATTGGGAAACAGCATATGCAAGAGTACAGGGCAGTTCTTATGCTCGCCTTGACCGCATTTACGTGTCCTCATCACTGCTATCTCGTAAAATGCCCTGCAGCACCGAAGCTGTATCATTCTCAGACGGATGTTTGTTATAGTGCAAATTGGTGAAAACGTCACAAACAATTTCGTCCCCAGTGGGCCCTTTGGAAAATGAATTCGAAGCTCCTCTATGATCAGGAATTCATGAATCGTATTCAGATGGCAATGAGGCAATCCTTTTTGATTGGTCTGCATATCTTCGCTGCATGGGAGCAATTTAAACAAGAAGTTTGTGCTACAGCTTTAGAAATCAGGCTGTTAAGTCTTTTTATTGAAAGAATGATGAAAAGATACTTCTTAAAAGTCTGTGCTATCTTTATGAAATGGAATGCGAAATGCCGGGAAAGTACATAAAAGACATTGAGAATATTAGGTGACAACTACAGCGATATGATTCTGCTCATTACCAAGTGGCGCGTATTAGATTTTGGAACCGGCGCACCTTAAATTCTTAGCAACCGACGAGCAAAGCTTTACTTGATGAGCAACGCCGTGCGATTTCTAAAGTTATTCCAGACGTGTACTCTAACGATGTGCTCATAAAAGAAAATTGAGACAATACTTTGGCATTCGAAATGTACTATAACAGTTTATTTAGCTCTCCCGCTGATGATCCTGACGCTCTCCTCAAGGCTAGTTATGTTATTGCTGTGAACCCCCTGAAGGACAATGATTACAAAGTCAATATTGCACCCATTCCTGAGCAGGAAATCGAGCAAGCAATTGACAACTTGCCTATATTGAAAACACCGGGCCCTGATGACATCTCAGACGAATTTTACAAAGCATTCAAGAAAACGTTGTTCCTATATTGCTGAATAATTTTCAAATGAGTTATGGCATGGATACACTCCCACAATCTTTTCGCGAAAGTGACACTGTGTTAATACTGAAAACAAATAACAAGAAAAAACTTCGCTTCATCAAGGGCTACAGATCAATATCGCTGTCAAATGCGGACTACAAAATTTTCGCAAAGTATAAGCAAATAGGTTGGAATTCGCTATTTCAACCCTCAGTGGGACTCATCAGACATGTGTGATCGAGGGTCAATTCATACAAATCAATATACACGTCTCTCTAACAGTGCTTCAATACTGCCATGGTTTTCAAAAAAAAACATCTTGCAATGCTACAGGTAGACCTTGCAAAAGCTTTTCATTGTATTCGTCATTCCTTCCTTTTTTTCTCTTTTCGAACAAGCCAATGTTGGCAATGTTGCCCTCAAATTAAACTATGCTATAATGAATGCTCAACACGTCTGATTGTTATTGGTCAACTTTTAAGCCTGTTTCTATTCGCTCTTCTGTAAAACAGGAATGCCCGATGTCACCTCTTTTACTTTCACTTTATCTAGAATCACTGTGCTTAAGTATAGTACAGTCGAGTTGCATTCGTGGCTTCAGTATATTAGGCAGTGAAGTTGAAGTATTGGCTTATGCAGACAATGTCGCATTTTTTGTACAGATAAGCCAAGTGTCCAAAGTGTGGTACGTACCATTGAAAAGTTTGGCGAAGTATCAGGAACTCGTTTAAGTGCCTCTAAAAGTTTAGAACTGTGCTTTGGCTTGTGGAGCAACACACCGAACCACTTTGCAGGGATTAATTGGACAAGAACTCCTCCAACATACCTCGGTGTACCATTGCATGCATAGAGATTCAGTGCGCATTCCAGAAAGGAATGCGACCCTTAAGCTTGAATGACAGCCCAAGACTTTTGTTCCCTATCGACTTTCAATATTTGGCAGAGCTGAAGCTTGCAATCCTTTTAGCAACAAAGCTTTACTATGTATTGCAACTTATTCATTGCGCAAGATTTTATATACAAAACTGTCATCGAATTTTTGCTACTTTCATAAGGTCTTTGACGTTTAAGCCATGCGTCATGATAATATATTCAAACCAGTTAGTGAGAGTGGGTGAGGATTCAAACACCTTTATCTATAGGAAATTATGTCACAATTCTTCTTTTTTCGAGACATTTCCAGTCTTGTAATCCATTATTTTCGCAGGTTGCACTTGTTGGTTGCTTAACAGATTTATTTGTTTCATCAAAGTTATAAGAACGCCCATGCTTGTGGGGATTCATGCAAGAAGTTTACCTCGCAGCTCGCTTTCCTGTAGAATACCTGTACAGAGTATCGCCCAAGGTTCTGTATAAAGATCCACTGAGTACACTCTTCCCACCTCCTTTGTACTGCTCACTGTACTCCAATTTTCCAGGTCACAATTTGTTGAAGCGAGTGCCCAAAACGTACATTCCACTGAATTCAAAAACATTCTTCTACAAACTCCACTCTGAAACATTGGCGGTTAACACATAATTAAAAAGAAAGGGTATTCTCATTCTGTCTGTTAACTGCTGTCTATGTGATGTGCCCGAAACGATTGAACATTGGTTTGTTAGCTGCAAAGACTCCATACTCTTTTGGGATGTGCTTCAGCGACCACTAAAAAAAACGTTTCGTCATTATTTCTCACACAATACGTTATCTTCTACAAGCAGCGCTTGATGAAGTACCATATGATACGTTTTTGCTTATGGGTATATACAGCTTGTGAAAGACACGAATGCCAGACCGCAATGCAGAGCCCACCACCTCTCCAAGCACACACTTCATTCAGATGGCTATGCACCTCAAAAACATTTACGACAAGCTCGACTTTAAGCCAAACTGGTACTCCATCTTAGGGAGCTGTAGGACCTCACCACCTTTTTGTTTGCATAACGCGATGTGAAGAACTCTATACGTGATGGAATCACGCTGTGTTAGCCATGCAGTGTTTATGAGCAGCTCTTGAGTGCTTACTTTTGCGGTTCGATTGTACTTTTCTTCGCTTGATTTTGTCTCTATTACGCAAATACTTCTTTAAATACCATGCAAAAAAGCATCATCCTGCAGTGGTTAGCGTGTTAGGCTAAATATCATGAATGCACGTTCGAATACTCATTGTGACGTTTGATTTACGGGTGCTTTCCACGTTGCTTTTTATACAATTATTTTTTTAACTTTTTTCAGTGGCAGCTAATCACTGTGGGTCTGACGGTGTTTCGCGCTCCGAAATTGCCGCCACTCCATCATCCACCATGCGCCATGAATATTTCCAGCACCATAATTCATCAAAGTGGTGGATGGTAGAATCCATCATCGCTATGGTGGGCGTTTTTTTCAATAGGGTAGTCAATAAGCTCTCTTCGATTGTGCTTGAAAAGTTGAAGTGGCTGCCACAGCCTACCACTCTTGATCAGAGCGTAATAGCTGGAACGCTAATGTCTTGTTAATTTTTGAAAAAAATGCACGTTGTTAGTGTTGCAGGGAAAGTTTTCAGAAAAAAGACAGATTGAACAGAGTGCACACCTACTACCAATATATTGCATAGATGACGAGAATGTGTATACAGTCAAGAGGACGAAGAGTCACACACAAAAAGAAGGACAAATGATGGTGCATGTGCCAGACCACCTTATTTCAATCTTTAAATGACAACTTAACTGAAAAGATACTTGTATTCATTGTCCAACAGATTGATGGAGGGAGAACTTGATCCTTTGTTCCATTTTGCAATGGTTTTATAGTACCAGGGGTGGCTACGACGAACACCAAAGCGCGTTCAATCTATTCCCTAAAAATCTCCGCCCCTAAAACAAAAATTTTACCCTTGAATACTTGGCGATGGTGAGGATATTCGGTGGCACAGCGCCAATCAAAACGTTCCTCGGAGCTTGCATTCTCGGCAAGTTCAAGGCGTGCACGTTCGGGCCCTCATGTAAAAAGTTACAAGAAGCAGGCGTTTGAAATACCTAATAGTCGGGGCGTTTCGCTTTGCTGGGCCTGTGACGTCGTATATGTTTTTTAGGGGGCGAAGCTTCTTAAGGCGTCACCTGATCATCCTCTCTAGTAACCACCTCTCTCGGGTATGTGCCACAGAGAAGTCAAGTTCTTGAGATGCCCGCCAGATAGCAATACATGTATATAATAAATATATTGTCACGTAGTAGAAGCACAATGTTGTCAAGCAGGAGTCCAGAGTGTTAGGAAAAGTATTTGTTTAGGGAACTTGTGCTAACAAGAAGGAAAAAAAATACCCAGGTCGAAAATCAGACGACCACGGACAGCCAGCCGAAAAAACATCGCCCCGTAACAACTGCCCTGATTCATTTCTGCCCTAAAAGAGCACAATTCTCCCACAGTCTCCTCGCCCACTTGTTTCGACACTGGCACCTGCGCAGTACTTATTGTCCTGCGACCCGTTTATATCAGAAATAAGCACCTCTCAAAGTGGAAGCACTCGCCACCAACACAGCAGCATGTGGCAAAGATAGTAGCTTCACACCAGCACACGTATCGCTGCCCTCCCTGAAAGAAACATCGTCTTGGTGTGAACAAAATAAAAAAAAAACAGAGCGGCCGAGTTATTACACATGCACACACATTGAACCACTGAATGCGAACGGTCGTAGAACGTCTTGAGGCGCACAACATGAGCTGTTCCCGGACGCACTCGACGTCCTTGAAGTTGTGCCATTCCGTCAGGGATGCCCTCATATACAAGTTAACCGAGCTGTCTAGTGACCTTGTAGCTTCTCGCTGATACCACACGGCGGATAAATGTCCAAAGCATCACACGGTCACCAGGCGCGCATTGCTGGTGGCGATGTTCTCGATTGTAGGGATGAGTATCGATGTGTTCTTGCCGCTTGATGCGAATGCGGGCCAGCCGGCAGGCCTCGTTGGCGCGTTCGAGAAATCCGGCAACGTCCGCGTTGACGTCGTCGCTCTCAATGTGAGGCAACATAGCATCGAGCATGGCCGTAGACTTGTTGGCCGTAGACCAGCTTGAAGGGATTCATCCTCTTTGTCCCCTGGTGTCCTGTATTATACGCAAATGTTACGTGTGGTAAAATCTCATTCCACGTCTTGTGCTCAACGTCTACATACATTGAGAGCATATCGGCGAGCATCCTGTCCAAGCGCTCCGTAGGGCTATTGGGCTGCGAGGAATAAGTGGTCTTTTGTTGTTGACTGGCGGGAGTGAAATGTAGAATTTGCTGCGTTAGCTGTGCCGTCGACGCCTTTCCCTGGTCGGTAAAGAGGACCTCTTGTTCACCGTGTCTGAAAATGCTGTTCTCAACGAAAATCTGACTACTTGGAGGGCACCCCCAGACTGCAGCGCCTTTATTCGGCAAGCCATGTAATTTATTCGGTCGCCACCAGTACCCACCTGATCCAGGAATTTGAAGTTGGAAAGGGGCCAAACAGATCCATGCCTATCTGTTGTAACGGTCTTGATGGTGGCTCAATGGGTTGAGGAAGTGCAGCTGGTCTCTGATGTGGAGTTTTCTCACGCTGTCAGACTCGACGGCTTTTGACGTAGTGTGGAACATCCTAGTTCAGACAGGGCCAGTAATATTTTCTTGTATTTTTTTCAAAGTGACCATAAAACCCAGATGCCTTGACGTAGGTGTCATGAGCAGCGTATAGAACTTCTTGCCGCAGACTTGTCCGCTCGACAAGGAGGTACGTTGCTGGATGCGGCGCGAGGTTTTTCTTGACGTGAATGTTGTTCTGGAAGTACAGCGCTAAAAGGGCACGCTTTAATGCCCGTGGCGGCGAATCACTCTCACCTTCCAGGTATTTGATGAGGTTTCGTGGGTCCGGATTGTAGCGTTGGTCCTGTACGATGGTGCTGGCACTTTTAAACACCACAAAAACGTCGTCGTCTTCTGCATTAGCCGGTGGTGGGTCAAAGGCTGCTCTCCTCATGCAGTAGGCGTTGCAAAGTTTTCGTCCTGATTGATAATGACAGTGAAGGTAAATTCTCGTAGCGTAGGCTGCAGCGTGCTAGGCGACCAGATGGGTCCTTCAGGTTGGCCAGCCAACAAGATGAATGATGGTCAGTCACAACCCTAAATGGCTTTCGATGCACGTATGGTTGAAATTTTATCAATGACCAACTGACACCAAGACACTCCTTTTTGGTCGTCGGCTAGTTTTTTGCAGCCCTAGATAGTGCCCGGCCGGCGTAGGTAATCACACGTTCAAGGCCACTGTTTTTCCGGACAAGAACGACGCTTAGTCCTACGCTGCTTGCATGTTTATGTATTTCTGCCTCTGCGTTCTCGTCAAAGTGGGCTAGAAAGGATAGCACCTGCAAACTTCATCGAAGTTCTCTCAACGCACTTTTCTTTAAGGCTCTTTCCACGTGAATACATTGACCGCTCCTGTGAGGCGTAAGAGGGATTTGGCTAAGTGGGAGAAGTTTTGCACAAGACGCCTGCAGTACTCACACGGGCCCAGAAACCTGTGGACAGCCTTTTGTGTGTGGGCAGCGAAAAAGTAGCACCAGTCGCAGTTTTCTGGAGGCCCAGGCGCATGCCATGAGGGCTAATTACGGAAACCAGGAACAAGAGCTCGTAACAAGTGAAGCGGCATTTCTTGGGATTCAAGATAAGTCTTCAAGACTAAATCACTTTGAGCACTGGTTGCAGCCTCTGAAGGTGCTCTTCATAACTTCGAGCAACGAGGACCCCGTCGTCCAGGTAGGCGAGGCAAGTTTGCCATTTTAGGCCTGCCAACACGGTGTCCATAACACGCTGGAATGTTGCGGGCGTGGAACAAAGCTGAATTGGCACGACCTTACATTTGACCATCCGGCATGAAAACAGTTCCTTCGCGGTATTTTTCGCCGACCTTTATCTGCCACTAGCCGGTTCTTATATTCATGGACAAAAATCCTTCTTGTCGCTACGCCGCTCCATCGTATCGTCGATCTTTGGAGACTGGTAGATGCCTTTTCTTGAGGCCCGATTAAGAAGTCAATAATCGACGCCAAAGCGCAACGTGCCGTCTCTCTCCTTCACAAGCACTGTGGGTGACGACCATGGACTTAAGGATGGCTGGATGATGTCACACACAAAGCATTTGTTCGACTTCATCCTAATTTCATTGCTTTCACGCGCTGGAACATGGTATGTGTTCTGGCGGAAGAGGCGTACCGATTCGTCAGTGATTATGCGATGTTTCGTAATATTTATTTGCTTGATTTTAGTTGATTTGGATAACCATATGGAGTAATGCGAAAGAAGCCAGCCAAGCTTTTTTCTCTGTGTTGTGTAAGGGCTGGGTTCACGTCAAATTCGGTATCGTCGTCATCCACCTGTGCCTCTGCAGGTTCTGGTGAAGAGAATGAATAGCTTTATTATGTGGCATTTTCAGAGAATGTGACTGCCATGCCCTTAGTTAAGGTGCTTGCTTTCGGAGCTGAAGTTGGTGATAAGGACTTCAGCACGGCCTTGACGCAGGTTGACCACACCACATGCAATGCCTACTTTCCAGTTCAGCAAGAGCTGCGTGTTTGTTTCAATGAGCGCTTCGCTAGTCGAGCTTTCATGTGCTTTCACAGAGATCAAAATGCTGGCATGGGGTGGAATGCTGACCTGGTATTCAGCAATGAAAAGCGTGGCACGAGGATTGTCCCCCTCCGCTGATGCTGATCACTGCGTCGACAGGGTTACAGACCGAGACTGCAAGTTGATCACTGCGTCGTTTTCACTGAGCAAGCCCATACGAAGGATATTGTCTGGAAAACACTGGTGCAGGATCACGAAAATAGACGGACAAATGTGACTAAGGATAGTCATCGGCGCTATACGCATTCCAAACGGCGTTATGAGATGTCCTCCCGCAGTACGAATTGCGGGCCATCCCACGGTGTTGCCACTTTTCTCAGCTGCGCCACAAATTGTGCGCTCATTACTGAATATTCAGCTCCAGTATCTACGAGAGCAATAACCGAACGTCGATCGATCATCACGCGCAAGTCCGTGAATAGTGTCCTGCTTCGGCATTGTTAGGTCATCGACTGCGTGGTGTGTCTTTTCGTCCGATCACGACTTTTTCTGGTGTAAGTTGCATATAAAGGCGGTGGTGCGTAGTTAATCTCAAATATCATCAACGTGTCCCGTTGAATTGTCGCTTTATGTAGCATATCGTGTCAAGTTTCAGCTGTAGTCGCTTGTCTTTGCGTCGTCGTCGGAGACTCTCTTTAGTTTCGCTTCGAATTGGTGTCGCCTACAGACGTCGCGGCTTTCAGTTTCCCCTGTGAGTGCTGAGCGACCTCTCACTCATGTTAGTGGATCGAGGGTGTGGCGACAGGGAGCGTCTTCCATGTAGTGATGGCGACCTAGATCGACCACAGGATGCACTTTTCATGTCTCGCAGGTACTGCTTTATGTCCTGTGGCCTTTCACCTTATTTGGACAGGTGGAGTACCAACAGAAATGCCACTAATGCCTAAGCTGCGATAGGCGCATTTTCGGAGTTCATGGCCAGCTTCACTGCATTCGAAGCAGAGTGGTCTATGATCAGATGTGCGCCACACATCCAACTTCCGTGAGGTAGTTCGCAAGAGCAAGGGCTCACGAGAAGGTGACTGCTCTTACGGCTCAGGTATGTACTTTTGTCGGTGCTACGTTTAAGCCTGAGGGTTGTGACGGTCCCATCGTGGCATTTGTGGTGGACGGTAAAACTGAGGGTGAATGGGGGGCGTGCACGGTTCCCATAACGAGCTGGTCGGATGTGTTTGGCTGCGTAGTGCTGCAGCATAGGTCATCGCCTTAGGTGTCATACATTCCGGCTGTGATGCTTGTGATGTCCGCTGAGTTGATGCGACAGCGTGTTGTAGCTCTTCTGTTATCTTGTCGGACAAAGAGGAAATTTCTGGTACAAGTGTCGGGCAAAGTTTCTGTAGTTATTCACGAACAATAGTGCGAACTAGATGTCGAATACAGGATTTATCGGTGCTGGTCATATCAGTGTCCACGGTTTGAATGGCGTCTAAGCGGCGTTCGTACTGTCGTCCTCGAGAGGAGAGCGCTCTCGAGATAGTTGCCACTTCCGTGATGAATCCTTCGACGGTTGTTGGCGAGTTTCGTATCAGGCCTGCAAACAGTTCTTTGACGCCTCGCATGAGGTGACATACTTGCTTGCCATCCGGCATCTCAGGATCAGCTCAGCGGAAGAGGCTTTTTAATGCTTCACTGTAGACTACGATACTATCAGTTGGTCATTGTATCCTAGTCTCAAGCAGGACTTCAGCGCGTTCTTTCCAAATGGTATTCACGAAAGTTTGGAGAACTTTCGTCCGCAACAGCATCCAAGAAGTTAGGGCTCTTTTGTGGTTGTCGTACAACGTCCTTGTGGATTCGTCGAGCGAGAAGTACACGAAGAGAAGCTTGTGTTGGACCAGTTGTTGAAAGTTGCAACCCGTTAGAATTGCTCGAGCCTCTCCTCAGGGTCTTCAGTTGTGGTTTCGTGGTAGGTTGGTGGATGCCACGGTTAGTGCAGGACTACTTGGACCGTTGGCGCGTATGCCATGGCGTCCTCCAATGCTTTAGTAACCTGGCGTACCTGAGCAGGCAAGGGCCCAAACTTTAGCGGGAAGTGCTGCGATTGGAGGCTCT
Source organism: Rhipicephalus annulatus (assembly GCA_013436015.1). Taxonomy (NCBI): domain Eukaryota; kingdom Metazoa; phylum Arthropoda; class Arachnida; order Ixodida; family Ixodidae; genus Rhipicephalus; species Rhipicephalus annulatus. Next base: position 67,543 of record WOVY01000649.1, read on the forward strand.
GTCTGGGTTCTTTCTTGTCCATCTCTACGCTAAGATCGTTGTCTGTTGTAGGCAACAGGTCAGAGTTCTTGCGGATCTTTACTGGGGTTGTTCATGGGAGCATGAGCAAATACACTAGAAATCTCATGCAGTAAAGGCAGGATATTGTCAAGCAAGCGTCGACAGCATAAGGAAAAGTATTTATTGAGGGAGCTTGAGCGCAATATAAGAAAAAAAAACAAACTCGAAAATCACGCGAGCACGGAAAGCCAGCCGAAAAGAAAAACCTCCCCGTAACATTCGCCCTGATTCAATTTTACCCCAAGAAAGCGCAACTCTCGCACACTCTCCTCGCCCACTTGGTTCGACACTACCTGCTCAATACTTATTTTCGCACGTCCCGTTTATCCCAGAAAGAAATGTCACCCAAAACAAAAGCACTCGCGACCAGCACTAACAGCATGTGGCGAAGATAATCTCACCACACCAGCCCACGTGTCAATATGATAAAAAGAAGCTCCTTAAGACGTCACCCGATCATGCTCTGTAGTAACCAGCTCGCTCGGGTATGTGCCACAGGGGAGTTTAGTACGAAGCGTTGAACGAACGGGTGGACGCTTCGCCTCATTCATTATCATTCAGTTCGTGGATATGCTGTGATTTGTTCTCTTTCCCTTTTCCAGCTTTTCTTTTCATGTCTCGTGACCATAAATTCAGTTTTTACACCGCGCTATTCACGTGTGCACCTTATATTTTTATTCAACTGAGTACGCTTTTTCACGTTCGCACCCCCCCCCCCCTCCTTTCGTTCAGCATAAGTACCACGAAACTTTCTTGACGATGTACGGAAGCCTAGTCAGCCCGGTGGGACCGGGCAGAGGGTGGGTGAATTCTTGTTGGAAGAGCAGGATTTTGTGTTTTGGCTAGCGAAATTCTTCAAGAAGCGGTGGTGTATGTACATTTGCGGTGGGAAGTCAGCATCGTGTGCGAGACGGCTATGCGGCAAGATTCCAGCACCGTTTTTCGGAAGTGCCCTCGACGGTAGTCTAGTGGGCAAGGTACTCGGCTGCTGACCCGCCGGTCGCGGGATCAAATCCCGGCCGTGGCGGTCGCACTTTACAAGAAGAGATAAATGCTTGAGGTCCAAATTTGGTGCACGTTAAAGGAAGCCAGTTAGTCAAAGTTTCCGGTGTCTTCAATTACAGAGTCTCTCATTATTATGATGTCAACTCTCAACAATTTTTAGGTGGACTTGCCAAGGGTAGCAGTCAAGAAACACGTGCTGCCATATTAGACTCGCTTACTTCAATTACGGATGCTATCTGAGTGCTCTGACGTCTGCATATTCAGATTTTCGTTCTTTTCATCGCATGATTGCTATCGATGATCCAATTTCGTCTATTTTGTTAATAATGTACTCTCACATTTTATTTGCTTGGTTTCATGCAGATAAAACGAACGCCAGTAATTGGATTTCACGCGCGGTTCCCTTCCATTGCTTTCTTAATTTGAGCTAGGCAATGTGTGCGTCTGCGTCTCCTCTGTTTAGACTTAAAGGGCCAAGGGTCGGCTGAAGCCCCCAAAAACAGAGAGAGGCTGAGTATGGCGAATGACCTTTACTCTCCTCAGACCCAAACTCGACTGTTCAGCAACCATTCCACCGTAAGCGCGTTAGTTCGTGCGATTCATCAACAAAACAACGCAGGGTGCTACCCAAGATGTTACTCTAGGTCCTGAGCTTACAGTGTGTAGAATATTGTGGTAAATCTCGCAACTTTTTTAGTCACGTCCAGTAGTTTCGTGATGTTTCCGGTTCGTAACCTGATTGGACACTAAAGGCCACTATTAAGTCGACGTTGATTGTTGAAATGGTGGTCCATACACCTCGTAGTGTTACTTTTCTGCTATGGAAGGGACTTTTTTAAAATAAAATACGTTTTAGTGGTCCACATCAGGTTAGCGCACTTCAAGATACTTGCCTCAAGAAGCGCACCAACCAGATTGGCTCACGTCACTGTTGCCGTGCAGAACGTTGCCCAGCTTTACTGCGCTAGTAGCAGCAAACCGAAAGCAGAGGGAGCCAGAGCAGCAGCAATGGCCAATGACCAATTTCCCATCATTGGCTTCGAGATTGCAGAATTTTTTTTCAACTACGCCCCGCTATAAGGCCCAACCTGTCCCGTGTATCCACGCGAAAGTTGAAATTTTGAAGCACTCGCACCGTTCCTTATAGAAACGTTCGGCAGTTCATTTTACATGAGTCAAACAGAAACGAACAAGCAGCGTTTTATTGCGCTCTTGACGCACAGAATGTACTTATTTTAGTGCAGCTGGGTCAATTACTAGTGAATAATTGTAGGCAGTCTATGTGATGTCATCGAGAAAATTTTGAATATGTCCAGCTGTGGCGCTTATCTTTTTGTGCTTATACATTGATTTCTCGGTAAGTAGGGCACTGTTGTTGATATTACTGTCGTTTTATATGTTGTCATACATTGAGTTTACCCTATGACGTACATCATTAGTTGACTTCTGTGTCGTTTTATGGCTAAGTAATTGTCAATTCCGCTTAAAACGTAGAGATAATCGAAATATTAGCCACGTTTTACAACTGCGTAACTTGTGGTAACTAATTTTACATCACTAGTGTTTCTTTCGTGATACTCCCCATGAATGCTGAAGGCCTGATATCGTTCGCCAAACACAATTAGGTAGCGATAATATTCTTTGTTGATCATTATTTCTTCTTCTTTTTCATTCCATGTCATTAAATCTTCATTGTGAATGTACCGTGAATAACATTGAAGGTATTGTAACTATTCCCTTTATCGCATTGTCAATCACGCTTTCGTGCTTTTCTTGAGAAATACGGCGGCCGTAAGATTGGTTCAGAAGTTTATGACTTCGACAGAATTTAGGGCTTCCTTTTTGACATAATTATTCTGAAAACGCAGTTCTGTGGTCATACATACGAATAAATTTATTTTTAGGACAATGCGATTATGTTGCTAATTCAATACCTAGACGCATGCGTAGTTAAGGCAGAAGGCCTCCCATCTTTTTAGTTGTGTTTGAGACAATATCGACGAGAGCCCATACTGACTGTATAGCTGGTTTCGGACTCGAATCATTATTTGCTCTTCCACCAGTTATTCTACACTTGTAAGTTGTATTGTTCTTCATATTGCTTTAACTAACTTTGCACGTATCCCCTATTGGCTGTCATAGATACGCACATCACAAACAATTTGCCTATATTCGTCACAGTTTAGGCTGAAATCACTCAATTTAAGTTGATCTACTTGTCTTTGAAGTTAGGTTGCGATTGCTTCTTCAGTACTACATCAGGTACGAATTGGTCATCAGTTTCATCCAGGAAAGCCTGAAAACTGGCTCTTCAAAGTTTTTGTTCCATCACTTTAAAAGCTATCCGCACTAACACAACTAAAGTCAAACGTGGGAAACATTTCAGGTTTATACGTAATTCATGCATAAAAAATGGTCTCCTAAATATTAGGAGAAAAAAGCTATACACAAAGACTACAAAAACTTACGATGTTCGCTTGGCTGCTCCATTTAAATTGCATTGTAATGTGCTGAACAATTTTCTAAAGGCACAACGGCTACATTACGAAAATGAGTCAAGGCATAAGGGAAACCCTAAAAGGCTGTGAAAATTACTATGAAAATACCTTAATTACCGAGAATACGATGATATTGCTACGATACTGAGGGGACGGGTTGAAGAAGAGGAGAACGAGGTCAGCACGAGTGGTGATCTACCAGATCCCTGGACTCTCGAATTCATCATCTCTTGTAAATAAAGGCATCTCACCATAACAAGTATGGTGAAGGTGCTGGGTACAGCGGAGGGATCTCAGGTGAACGATCACGGAAGCGCTACCTCAAGAACTACGCCGAAGCCGTAGGCTGGCTGGTCTGCCACCGCTCTCTATGGATCCGGTTGCTAACGGCGACACCACGCACTCTTCTTCTGGCGCTACGCGGCCCCGACACAAGGTACCACGAAGCTTCTCTGGGAGGGTCGGAGAAGATGTCGACGAATGGCTGAAGCACTTCAACCATGTGAGTAAGTACAATAGTTGGGATGCGGCCTCCCATTTGTCCAACGTCGGATTGTTTCTTCAAGGGACGGCGTTGGTGTGGTTTGAAAACCACGAAGAATCAATAACAATCTCGCAAGCGTTTGAAAAAGAAATAGCGAGCTGCTTCGGGGACCCATTGATAAAGAAGAAACGCACTGAGCCAACTTTGATGCAGTTCGCTCAAGTCCCTGGTGAAACACGGACAATGTATTACAGAAGAGTTGCTGAAATCGTGCAAGTCTGTAGACCCACGCATGAAAGAAGATAACAAGGATGGACATCTCCTCAAAAGGGTTGCTGGGGACGTCTACAATTTCCTCATCGGCAAGGACACCTTGGCGTCTGTAGCGGACGTAATTCAACAATGCCGCAAGTTTGAGACCCTGAAGGCTAGACACATCAGTCCCAAATTTGGTAGACTTGCCAACGTCAAGACAGTTGCAAGTGTCAACTTCCCTCCAACGTCATCCTGTGATCTTGCCTCGATGATCAGGCAAATTGTACGCGAGTAACTTGGACGACGTGATGTTGTCAATCCGCCGAAGCCATATGCTAGCAACGCCTCCCAGCCATACGACGCAATGTGCGCTGCCGTTGATGCCACGCTATATGATGTGGCCCAATCAAGAGCAGCAGAGCCCCCAACTGACAACCTACATCATCGCCGTGGTTTCCAGAACGCCTCCCGCCAACCACCGACAATAGTGTCTTCATGGGACGATCATGGGTACATGGCGCCTCCTGAAATGTTCGGCGACGTGCATGAGGCCCCTATGTGCAATGGGTGCGGTCTCCGTGGACATGTGGCTCGGTTTTGTGGTCAGAGGCGTCGCCCCCAGCCGCGCTACTACGAGGGATCATCAGCTTCTCGACAAAACCGCTGGCGTGGTGGTATGCACTTGATGCGGGATGCGTACGTTGGGGACGGCTTCCAGCAAACCACCCAGAGTGACATACATGTGGGACGCAATTTCTGCCAGAATTTACGCAACGACTCGCGTTTCTCCGAGCGAAGCTTGATGCCCCCCGCCACACGCCGGTTCCGTTCTCCGTCTCCTGGTCGACGCGTGAAGTCCCCGCCTCCGGGGAAGTAGATGGTGCGGCAAATGAAAGGGAGTTCGCCGAACATTTTTCACTACATCCACTTATGCCTCCACCCGTTTTTCTGACGCAAAGTAAGGTCCCCGTGCTTATCGATGGACTTCCTACGATGGCTTTGGTAGATACTGAAGCAGCTGTTTCAGTGATGAGTCTTAACTTCAAAAACGGCTAGAACATAAAGTGTTGTTTCGCTTGGACAGTTGTGCATCATTTCGTGCAGTGAGCGGGGAGACGCTGTGCCTGATCAGTGTGTGTGTTGTTAGTGTCACTCTGGGCGACAAGGTGCTCGAGGCTGAATTCGCTGTCCGGACCAGCTCCACCCATGACATCATCTTGGGGATCAATTTTCTACGCGAGTGCGGTGCTACTGTAGATAGCGGTGCTGGCGAGATTATGCTATCGGCCTTTACTGACGTTCCCAGACGCTGTCAAGGATCTATCACCGTCATTGAGGATGTTGTCTTGCCGCCCAACTCGATGGAGAACGTACGCATGAACGCCTCTGCCTTGGACGCCGGCACGTTTGATGTTCTTGTTGAGCCCATTCCTCTCAATTGCGCCAAAAAATTTGCTCGTTCCACATTGTGTTCTATCGATCAGTGATAGACGATCGGCCTTATGGGTGTCGAACTATTCAAATGAACCTGTCATGCTACCCTACGGATTGCGACTAGCCTTCTTCGAACAAAACGCGAACAGTTCTATAGCATCTTTTAGCGACGAGAGCGTACATCCTATTTGTGCAACGCACAATACAGAAGCCAGCATTCTGAGTATGGTAAAAAAGTCGCTATAATCAGAAAAACGTCAAGCTTTGGTCGAAGTCTTTGCGGAGCACGCTACTATGACTTCGCGCAGGTTGAAGAGCAAATATTGTACCTGAGTCGCGTACTCGCCATCGGATTGACACAGGATCCGCTCACCCTATCCGGCAGAAACCATACCGTGTCTCATCTGTGGAGCGCAAGGTCATTGCTCAACAGGTGGAAGAGATGTTAAAGAAAAGGATCATATAAGAGTCGTATAGCCCTTGGGCTGCCCCTGTTATTTTTGTCCGAAAGAAGAATGGTACATGGCGATTCTGCGTGGACTACAGACGGCTCAACTCTGTTACTAAAGCGGATGTGTACCCGCTTCCAAGGTTCGATGACGTCATCGATTGTTTACATTCGACATCGTACTTCTCCACGGTGGATTTGAGATCTGGTTATTGGCAAATCCCAATGCACCCGAATGACAAAGAGAAAATGGCCTTCAGTACCCCAGATGGTCTGTTTGAATTCAATGTAATGTCTTTTGGCCTATGAAATGCTCCAGCCACGTTTGAGCGCTTCATGGACTTATATTACGTGGACTAAAGTAAGAAGTTTGTCTTTGCTACCTGGATGATATTATAATTTTTGGCCGTACCTTCAACTAGCACAACCATCGTCTGGACATTGTTCTCACCTGCCTTGAGAAAGCTAAGCTCACCCTGAACTCTAACAAGTGTCACTTCGGCAGCCATGAGACTATCGTTCTCGGTCACCTGATGGACAAGCATGGCGATCGACCCGACCCCCAGAAAGTCGCTGCAGTCAGCAGCTTCAAACAACCTCAGTCGGTACGAGAGTTGCGAAGCTTTTTGGGCCTATGCTCGTACTTCCGTCGCTTCGTGCCGAAGTTCGCTGACAAGAACGCACCTTTTCGGTGGTCAGCGGAATGCGAGTCGTCTTTTTCGCAACTCAAGTTTGTTCTTACGTCAGGGCCCATACTTCGCCACTATGACCCGTCTGCTGCCACAGAAGTCCATACCGACACCAGTGGTGTAGCTATCGGCGCCGTCTTGGTCCAACGCCATGGAGCTGCTGAACACGTCGTCGCTTATGCCAGTCGCTGTTTAAGTAAACCGGAGCGAAACTATTCTGTCACAGAGCAGGACTGTCTCGCGGTCGTATTCGCCGTGCAAAAGTTTTGCCCATTTATCTATCAACGCCGATTCACGATTATAACGGACCACCATTCTTTATGTTGGCTCACAGGACTACGGGACCCATCTGATTGTCTTGCTCGTTGGGAATTACGATTACAAGAACACGACTTTGAAGTCTGTTACAAGAACGGTCGTCATCATGCTGACGCCGATTGCCTTTCACAGCTTCCCCTTCCGACAAACGAGTGTGACGCTGACAACTTTGATGAATATTTGGCAGTAGGGAATACTCCGTTTCCTGACCTAACAACGTTTCGAGCAGAGCAACGCAGTGACAACAGTCTCGCTTCTTTATTTATTTCCGGAACAAACGCTCAAGTGGTTTCGTCGTAAAGGATGGCGTTCTTTACAAAAAGAATTATTCTGGTGTAGGCTCTCACCTACTTCTAGTTGTGCCTACCAGTCTGCGACAACACGTACTTCGCGCAATGCACGATGACCCAACATCTGGCCATATGGGTTCTTTTAGGTCATTTTATCGCACGCAGGAACGCTTCTTCTAGCCGAAGATGCGTAAAAGTGTGACTGTATATGTTGCGAGCTGTGAGCAATGTCAACGCCACAAGCGTCCTACAAATCCGCCAGCAGAATTACTTGATCCCATAGCACCCCCGGGTTCACCATTTGACGTCGTCGGTGTTGACCTGCTCGGCCCTTTTCCGCGATAAACTAACGGCAACCGATAGACTATTGTGGGCGTTGACCACCGCACACGCTACGCCGAAACTGCGGCGATTCCTGCGGCAACGGCCACTCAAGTTTCAAAGTTCATGCTGTCGCACGTTATATTACGCCACGGATTCCCCCGTGTCATCATCAGTGATCGCGGGCGGCATTTTGTCGTCGATGTAGTTGAAGAGCTCCTTCGCCATTTCCGTCACACTACTCCATATCACCCACAGGCTAATGGTTTGACGGAACGAACTAATAGGACTCTCGTCAACGTGATTTCTATGTATGTTGATTCCGGACACAAAACATGGGACGCGATCTTGCCATTTATAACTTTCGCCTACAACACTGCACAGCACGACACAACGAGATACAGTTCATTTTATCTGCTCTACGCACACCAACCCCGCCCAGCTCTTGACACTACTCTTCCTTTTTCCGAGACTGGTCAACCTACTCTCACTGAAACCATTTGCCGTGCAGAAGAGGCCAGGCGCATCTTCTGTCTTCGAACTTTCGTCTCCCAGAAGCACTCTAAGAACCGTTACGACAGAAGTCATCGGCACGTATTGTTTGAGAAAGGTGATTTGGTGTGGCTTTAGATGCTGCTTCGCAAGCGAGGCCTCTGCCGAAAGTTTCTGGCCAACTACGCTGGTCCGTTTGTTGTCCTAAAACGTCCAAGCGATGTCACATACGTAATATCTCGGCTGTTGTCAACTGTCCGCCGCTCAAGCAAGACTAACGTCGTTCATGTCGCCCGTTTAAAACGCTATCATCATCGCAACGAAGCCTAACTCGCCCGGTGGACATCGTCTGCGAAGGAGGAATTGCTACGATACTGAGGGGACGGGTGGATGAAGAGGAGAACGAGGTGTGAGCGAGCGGTGATCTACCAGATCACTGGACTCTCGCATTCATCATCTCTTGTAAATAAAGGCATCTCACCGTAACAATATATATAATATTGTAAATTGCAAAGTTGAGCTCTAAGCGATGCTTCTACGATAAAGAACTCTTTCAGTGACCATTCGTATGAGATATACAACAGTCGCTAAACAGCTTGTGCATATCTGTTGACACTCTGTAATCCCTCTTTGTTCCTGTTTCTGTAACTGCCAAATAAATGTACTCTGTTTTATTACTTCTAAAAAACGCCAATGCTGGTTCAAACAACATTCCTGTTTTCAAGATGAAAATTGTGGCAACTTTCTTTTCTGAGGCACTTGGCATAGTAATCGTCCACGTTTTCAAAAGCGGCGTTTTTCCCAATCCACTAAAGAAGGCAAATATCATGCAGGTGTATAGGATAGTCACAAACCTGAAGTGTCTCATTTTCGTCTTCAATTCTGTATTGAAGTGATAAAATTGAGGAAAAAGTTTTTTGATAACAAATAATTGCTCATATAAAAAGTTCAATTTGCTAAATATTGTTAATTTGACCTTTCGTACGAGAAAATCTGAGTAGCTTACCTTTATTATTGCTAACAGACTACATTCGTCCCTCACTTCACTCGCTTTTCCAAAACAGGAGTAAATTTGCATGACTGGTCACGTATTAAAGCACATACGAAGTTACTTTCTTAACATATAGCAAAGAGTATTTACAGGTAGTGTTTACGGTATCACCGAATTTATTATTCAACGTGTACTACAGGAATTTATACAATGTCGCTTAACTTTTTCTATCTACATTAACAATTTACCATCACGACCTGGTACTACACAGTGTGTGCTGTGTGCAGATGATACTACCATTTCGTCATATAATGAATACTTAAAAGACAACTTGAACGAACCGTTGTGTGGCCTGTTTCAAATCAATTATTCATCAATGCTAACAAAACTATAATATAATATTTAGTGCTCTTCAAAGCATACTATGAAATAGACCTTATTTTTTTAAATAATGGTCATATCATCCTGTACTCTAAACAGTGCGTCTTTCTTGGGCATAGAACTGGATTATAACTTTGAGTTTTCTCAATACATTTATTTCATTCAACAATAATATGCATTCGGTATGAAAGCATTAAATAAATAAAATTCAAGTGCTTCTACAGGAGCGTTATTATTATTATACTAAACCTTCGTTTACAGTCAAATCTTCTACGGCACTGTCTTCTGGGCTGATACGTATCATCAACATTTATCTTTTATTCAGAACTTACAAAACCAAGCCATTCCCATCATCACTAATGAAAACGTGTTTAAAGATGTGTCTCCATCACTTCATGAACACAACAAAGTACATATACCTGGCTTGTTTTGCTATCGCCTCACAATCATGTTTTATAAGCTGCCTAATAAACAGTCCTCATATGATTTATTGATTCCAATGGCCTAACTAATGAAAATGAACCAGGTTTTCACATAACTCTAAATTTATTTTGCTCCTCGTACATAATAACTGAGACAAAACGAACGTGACATTCACTGCCATAAACCGTAGAATGATTTACCCCTGACTTGCAGAACATCATCATCGTTTCATCAATTCAGATATGCCATTAAATTTTGTATTTGGAAATGTAAATTATGCAATTCTTTATATCCTACTTCTATAAGTTGTTTTTCCCAATCGTCACAATGAATCGCTTGTGTTACCATTAGTTTTGTTGGGTTTATTTCTTCAGTTATTGTACTTTGCCACCTTGTATCATTCAATGTCTTCAGGTTTGTAGTTTACCTTTTTATCTTTTTGTTGCTGTTCACCTGCTCACATTTTCGTTTTCCTTTTTAGACGTCTTCTTAAGTAATATTAACCGGATGTCTTACTGCAGTCATCGAGTATGTGACCCACGTCTGTATATTTTTCTGCAACAACATTTGTTTCTGTAACAATAACGAATGACTTTGACTTTTCTTCTCGGCCTTGCACGGGTCTGAATTGCACGCTCAGTCGTTGTGCAGCAGTCGTTCCGATTACAAAAAAATCTTCCGAATACAAGATCAGCGGTAGTCAATGTATGCCGCTTAGCCACGAATAGGTTTTTCAAGCACTGCTAACCTACAGTTGAGTACCTACAGCCATACCGAACAACCCCAGACGGCACGCAGTCATTTAAACTTTATAACAAGTGTGTCAGGTACTTTACACCTAGTTACTTTACGCACCGAGCAATTGCCACCGGTGTCCCCATCAAAACTGACTACGTGCAAACGTCAACGGTACAGTATTACCTTACTTGCTACGTGGTAACCGACCATAAGAATGGGGGCAAGCGGTCACACTGGTGGCCTCTGAAGTCTGCGAGGCTGATAACGGGACAGTGTGGGTAATCCTAAATTTGCCCAATAAAGGCTTGCCATCTCCTATTCTACCCAAACAGCCATGTACAATGAAACATAAGTAGCCATGAAAGAATAGGCTATGATTCATATCAACACGTGAGTATGAGCTGACGCGTTTTAGGACGGAATCATGTTATTGAGCGCCGATGACTGGGCTGACAGCTGTCATTCACCTGCAATTTTTCAGCTTCTGATAAGTACAAGTCCTTCCGATAAAGGGTCAAGTTTTTTCTAAGTGCCTGCTCCGTAAATGTCAACCTTCACGGTCAATTGAAATAAATCAACAGGATAATTTAGAATTTCATGCGCCTAAACAAAGGTATAATCTTGTAAAACGCCGTAGTAGAAGACTCTTAAAATTATGAGTAAGTATAATTCTTCAGCTTGCACGTGCCTCGTGCACTATACATCTACGGTAAATCTCCTTGAACCAGCGTCTGAGGAGCCAAGCACACTAACTTGTCAACCAAAGCAGGCGATGGCAAGACAAGGAAATGCCTCGGAATTCAGTGTAGCTACATGTGAAGAAAATAAACAGTCAAGGAGTGCGAAAAATATACGGGAATGTTTATACCTGTAAACTTTTTTCTAATTCTCTACGCTAAGACCACAAATCTGATGATCAGACAAGCTCCGGATAGCGAGGAACTTAAGCTGCTCCGGACCCGTTTGCTGTAAGGTCGCAAGTACCTAAGTAATTACACTGGGAAGCACTGAAAGGGTACCTGTACCCTGAGTTTTGCAGATACAACTGAAGGGTTCGTGAACAATGCCGATGACTTGCAAGTATTGGTTAAGCCCTACACCAGCAAAGAGTTATTCGTTCCCTAACCAAAAGAGCCAAAACTTTGACAGAGAAAACGAACATGTACAATATGTGCAAGAACGTATTCGAGGTCTAATGTTGGCAACAAAAGGTCGGCATAAAATATTTTCGCATGCGAGCAAACATCTTTCAACACATATGCCTGATACTATCAAAGCACGAACGGCGCCCTCTTTTTTTGCTGGAAGGTGTGGCACACAAGAACGTGCAAGTTGAAACGTACACAGGCGAGGCTTGAAGCCTTAAAGTAAACTTTGAACATCGCAGTTCAAACAACGGTATAATCATGTAAACGCCATAGTAGAAGACTCTTAAAGTTATGAGTAAATATAATTCTTCAGCTTGCACGTGCCTCGTGCACTATACATCTACGGTAAATCTTCGTGAACCAGCGTCTGAGTCGCCAAGCACACCAACTTGTTCACCAAAGCAGGCGATGGTAAGACAAGGAACAAGGACGAAGCATTTAGGGCGACTGGAGCAACTTATGTCATTATGCACAGTAAGATAAGCCGCAAACTCTTATATGTCCGATTCCGGATAAGCGTACAGATAATGCTGTCCTTGAAATGACCTAACGTTTTAATGAACATCGAACAGCAGAGCCAAAGCGTAGCCCAAATGGTGAAATAAAAATTGATCTAACGCTTGTTCAACAAGGGCATGATTTAGCATTGAAGAGGCCCTGAAACACGTCTTGAAGTAACCATGCAATGAATTCACTAGAAGAGCTTATTTGCTCACGAATTCAACGCCGCAAAAATTTTAAGAATCTTTCCAGTGCGAATGGAGTCACAAAGGTTTTTTCATGCTGTAATTGCACTCTGTCTTCACTCGTTCCGACCTAAACGCTGGAACCTAAGCAGGGAGTGATGTCAGGGCCACAGAAAAACGTCACGCGTGCTCGTGTCTTAGAGCACTTCTTTCTTTGTTTTTTTCGATTGTGCGGCTTTTTCAGTGTGATTGCGTGCGCTTGCGTGCAAAAGTAGCGGCCTTTTGTAGCGGCCTTTTGTAATTTCTGTAACGAGTAAGCTCACCGTGAGTAAATAAGTCATTGGCAGATAGAGGGGTTTGCTACGTGTTGTTTTTGGGCTTATTTCGGGATCTGTCGAGAAAAAAGAAAGCTTTTTTTAGCTGATTTCATAATTTATATTGAATTCCAGGCCGCATGCTGCGCTGTGTGATATTTTGATCGTGTGTTGTCGGGAGCCTCCAATACCGATCGGCAGCATTTTCTGGCCATGCTCAAACAGTGTCGCAGGGCCCCTTTAAAGCAAAACAGCCTCTCAGTTTGGCGACCTGCATGTCTTCAACCTCTAGCTCACCTTCCAACTCCACTGATCAATGCAGTGCTTTGCTATACTCTCACTCATTTCTCACATTGGCAAAATTTTTATTCGAGGCATATTATGAGCGAGGTTCATCCGTTGGCGTCCACGCTCTACTGCGCATGCACCTATTCTCTCCTACTCTCCTCTTTTACTGCAGGGGTTCGGTAACCTCTCCTCGCCTCAACCCGTGCTGTAGCCTGTAGACGCAACCCCCCTTTTCCCTTCCCTTTTCATCGCGTGCGCTCAGTCGGCTTCCGTCATTCTCGCTTTGTTCCCGTTCCGATGAGTTGTAACGTCAACGTCAGCGCCAGTTGCAATAGAACAATAACCTCTGCGGAGAACAAGATTTTCCGAAGCAACAGCAGTGGAGGGCTCGCGAAGCTGAAGGCAAACGCCTGAGAAGGCAAAGTTATCTAGAACTGCGGGCCAGGGCAACGTCAGTCAAGCATGTAGTTCCAAACCCCGACGCCCAAAACACCAACGTTAAAGCCAAGCGATGACGTCGAGCTACCGGTTCCGCTAAAGAGAGTCAAAGTGAGTCTGCGGTGAGGATAGCAGTGCTTTCGAGACAAAAGCAGCGACCGGCAGCCGATGGACCAACCACACCATTCAAGTGATAGTTCCTCGATTACCCACAAGCAAAACGTAATCATAACACAAACACTGAACGCAAACCTTCACACATTAATGGAAACGCCGATTGAACGTAAACGGAAACTTGATGTGCACCCCCTGATCGGCTTCGCATCACCCCATGGTTCCAATGAGTGAGAAATGGTGTAAATATTTTCTCCTGTTGCACCTTTTGCTGAACTGCACCAGAGATGACTACGCTAATGCCAAGTGTAGCAAAGTGTACGTGTATATGTTATTACGTGTTGTTCTCGCGCAATTCAGGCGTGTCTGTTGAATGTGTAAATTAAATACTCATACAACGCGCCATATTTCTGCGCTCAGTGCGTGTACGCGTTTGTTAGTGTTTTTACGTGGTGCTTCTCGCGCGGCTTTTGACTTGTTTGAAAAACAATACTTCTGCTGGTTAAGTTGAGTAATTGTAGCCAGGTGTCTCCTAAAGAAGTTTGTTTATGTAGCAGTGTCCAGGGCTATCATCCTCGCAAGCACCAAAGCTTCATATCAGCTTACTGTTTCTGGTACTGCTAATATCTAAATCGCTGTTGGCATCCTTACGCAACAGTAAATATTTGCTTATATAAAGCATATACGGCTGTTTACGTATGTTTTGCGTGCATTTCTACATACCTTCAGCGCTATTTTGTAATGCTTCTCTCAATAAAGCAATTACAACCCAGTCTTCCATCTGTTTGATTCGCACAACATAGGTACGTGGGATATGCTTAGTTTTATTTTTCTCCTGTAGGGATTTTGATAAGAACTGTGTAATTAGTATACAGTCGACTTATTGTACATATGCCACAGTTGACGCTTGACGACTTTCCCGTTTGTGTTCCTTGGCAATTGGTCCAAAAACACAACGCCGCCATAGAGATGTTTGAATTCTTCAGTTCTGCCTGGATGGGTGTTAGAAAAAGAGGATGTTAAAATATTACACGCTTCTTCAGTACCATTATATTTCTTGTCATTATATTGTTAAATATAAAGTGATAGTCAAGCCACTTATTAAAATGAAGGGTAATACCACTATGTAGACAAAGATTCACAAGATGTCAGCGTATGGCAACTTCACACAATTTTCACAGAACACTATCTGAATTAATAAAACATAAAAATAATGATTGATTGATTTTTGGGGGATTAACGTCTCAAAACCACCATTTGATTATGACAGACGCCGTAGTGGAGGGCTCCGGAAATTTTGACCACCTGGGGTTCTTTAACGTGCACCCAAATCTGAGTACACGGGCCTACAACATTTCCGCCTCCATCGAAAATGCAGCCGCCGCAGCCGGGAATCGAACCCGCGACCTGCGGGTCAGCAGCCGAGTACCTTAGCCACTAGACCACCGCGGCGGGGCACATAAACGTCTATAAAAATAATAGCGAAGTGCCACGAGTTCCACATTTGCTGTTTCTACGGGTATCACGAACACTGGACGACAGTTCGAAAAAGTACAGAATAAGGATTGCAGTTTACTGAGCCTTTAAACATAGGGGATTTTTGTTTTCTTGGCATTAGGTTCCAGTACCTGTATTACTTTCGCCACATCTTGATAAATGCCATGGGCACTTATTGAAGGATTAGTTACCACAGGTATTCTTTGAATTTTGCAATTATTGTTTCATGATTCGTTGACTAACAACGGCGCTCACACAGAACTGATTTTCTATACGTGGGCTCTTTGGATTGATCGGATTAGGGTTCTAAATCACCCGCACCTCTTTCTTCTTCTAGTTCATCTTTGTGAACGACGCCCACATCAGGGTCTACGTAAGCAGTGTCTTTGTGATGTTGTCTTGAGAAAATATCAGGGTTCATTGCCAGTTTCAGAAATATTTCTCATATTTATTGCGCTCTTTACATCACATCTGAGGTATTGCAACTTCATTTGGGGTAATTAAACGAAGCACCGTATTAGTAATTTCATTATTCTACAGAAAAAAGCGCTACATTCTAATGCTAACCTCCAATTTAATGTCCATACTTCACACATATTCGTTTCGACAGTTTCGGGAGGGGTCCCCCCTTCATCCAGGGGATGAGTTATAACTCATACCCTGATGAAGGGAGGACCCCTCCCGAAACTGTCGGGAAATAAATATATTCATCCTTGTTGACAACGCTCCCGTTGTGTGAAATCTCATACCTATATATATATATATATTACCTTCTTCCCAAAATTCATAAGAGAGATAATCCCGGTAGACCGATAATTTCTGGAATTGGAACAGTGACTGAGAACCTTTCCCGTTATGTAGATGGCCTCATCAACACCATTCCGTCCAGCTTTTCTTCTTACATTAAAGATACCAATCACTTTCTATCAGATATTGTTGACCTACAGGTTCCTCAAAATTCGTTTCTCGTTACGTTAGATGTCACGTCACTATATACTAATATCCCTCACTCAGATGGCGTCGAGGCAGTTAACTGCGCGTACAACGATTGCGACGCCAACAAACCAGTTTCCGCATCTACGTTAGCTAAGTTGCTTAAGCTCATTCTTGAACTTAACAATTTCGAATTTGATGGTACACATTATGTTCAAGTTAGCGGTACATCTATGGGCACAAGAATCAGACCAAACTACGCAAACATAATTATGGGACTCCTTGAAAACAAATTTCTTGCAAATTGTGAATATAAGCCATTTTACTATAAGCGGTTCATCGACGACATTTTCCTAATTTGGCACCATAGTGAATCGCAACTTCTTTCTTTCATAGCAGATCTTAACAACGCTCATCCAGCGATTTCTTACCGATTTCTTACTCATATTCACCTGTGAACATAAGCTTCCTTGATGTCATGGTTACTCTACGTAACGGGAAGCTGATAACAAATCTTTACAGGAAACCCACGGATAAGCAGCAATATCTTCACTTTAGCAGTAGTCACGTTAAACACAACAAAACTAGTATTCCCTACAGCCAAGCAGTCCGTTTTAAAAGAATATGCTCTGATAGCAGCGAATTTTCCCGCCACTGCGAACAACTTCGGAGCGCGCTCGAAAAACAGAGCTATCCGGCCAGCATAATCACAGACGCCATCAAACGTGCAGAAGAGCTTGACCGTTCAGACCTGCTGAGTACTAACAAAAGACCCAAAGATTGTTCTCGGACTAATCTAATTTTGACACATGCGGCCTCAGCTTCAAATGTGAACCATATCTTAAAGAAACATTTCAACATTTTAATACAGAGCGAGCGCCTCAAAGGAATCTTTACAGAACAACCACGCGTGGTCTACCGGCGGTCGCGGAACCTTCGTGATTTACTAACCTCATCTAAAACCACGTGTTCACAACATGAAGGCTGTCATCCCTGCAACAAACCACGTTGCAAAGTGTGCGCGCACATGACGGCATCTAAAACAGTTTTAAGTACATCGTCCAGTTTTTCTTTAAAGATAAATGGGAACTACACGTGTGATAGTATCAACGTCATCTATCTTCTCGAGTGTTCAACATGCGGAGCTCAGCACATAGGTCAAACAGAGACAAGTTTCAGAATTCGTTTTAATAATCACCGTGCACATGCCGTAAGCCTCCCTAATCTACCGCTGTCGAAGCACGTCAGTATGCCTGGCCATGGTTTCGACAAAATTAGGGCCACTAATTATTCAGTCCGGTTTCAAAATAAACCACGATAGGGAAGTGAGGGAATCCTTCTTGATCCACAAATTTAACACCATTCGTTCAGGTATCAATGAAAACGTAGGAAAGCTCACCTGCCTCGCACTATAACAACACGACTTCTTAGATTAGTAAAATATTTTAGTGTATATTAAAATGTATATTAGTCAACCGTGGTTTCTTTACTTCAGAGCTCTTTTTCATGTCCTGCCAACCATACTGTGCCCCGCGTGTCGATGCGCAAGGAAATTTGAAACTTGTATATTCATGCACCCGTCACATGTCAGTCATATCAACACAAGGTTCTGACAGATTACCATTTTTTTTACTTTGATTGTCCTAGCTGCTATACCGAGAGTTCATCACGTGAGCCTATAAAAGCAGCTGCATCGTATCATACCTACTTACTCTGACGAAGGCCGTGCCACGGCCGAAACGTTAGTAAATACGATTTCCTTTTCGAATGTGCTATCTGCAAGTTTATTCAATATAGAAATTACCCGGACCTGTCGTGCCTTCCCTTCAAGTTCTTATATATATATATATATATATATATATATATATATATATATATATATATATTCAGTGGGAAAGTTCAGTGGGTCTGGTACGTATAAGAAAAGAAGCTGGTACACGTACGAGGAAGCAAGCAGTTTCTTTATAGATTTACGTTTCGGCGGCGGCACGGCCTTTGTCAGAAAATGAAAAGTGAATAAGGCATATGCCACTTTTAAGGGCCACTGGTATCTCAAAAAAAGTCTGGAGTTCAAAATCAAATATCGGTGAATATTCAGTTTGATCTATCACTTCGTGTAACAAGATAACTGCTACAACTTAAGAAACGTTTGATTAGGAAGCCATCACATCAGTGAAACATATAAACCAGTAAAACTATGATGAGACCGCAAAGGAGACACGAGAGATTAAGGCAACTTGCGTGGCAAAACAGATATCAATCACATCTACTTCAGCACGGTATACATAAAAGTACTGAAAGATCACCAAAAAAATTTTTACAAGTCACCATGGTCGCTATGCAAAACATAGAGCGCTCGACTTAAATGCAATATGTGGTGGTAGAAAAAAGTGGGGCGCATTAGAAAAAAAAAGAGCATGTGTGACGGGAGGGGGTAGGATAGTGTATGAATGTGATAAATTTTGTCACTCACAAAGAAAGGTGACACGTCCAATGCTTTCATTTATGCCAGCGTGAAGACTGTTGAATTTATTGATGAGGTAGGATTCGCGAACTTCTCGGTCATGTTGAGTTTTAAAGTAATACTGTAGTATGGTAGCCTTGATGTTTGCGAAGGGGTGACCTGGCATCTGGACATGTTTTGATAGTGGAAGATGAGGTAGGTTAGAAGAGTGGGCTCTATGGTTGTTAATGTGTATTATGAATGACGTATCGGTGTGATCGATGTATTGCTGATGGCATGTGGAGCACTCAAGCATTTAGACAACATTGGCGCTGTCGCAAGTGAAGTCTCCGTTGATTCTCATGGTAGAGCTTGAAGCGCTGCTAGTTACGGAGTGCGAAGTTGTCATGTGTGGGCATACCTTACAACGGCGTTTATTGCAAGAGTGACAACCAACATAGTTTGGTTGGTTGTTTGTTTTCGACGAAGTTAAGGTATCACGCAGGTTTCGCGATCGGCGATAAACCACCTTGGATGATTCCGCAAAGATGTCTTTTAGGCGGTCACTTTGAATGAAGATGTTGTGGTGTTTTTTCAGAATGTTGTTTACATTCGGAGCTGACGCTGAGTGCGTTAAAATCAGATTTACACTGTTACGTTACGAGCTTGTTGATGGTTTGTTACCCATGAGCAAATCCTCGCGGTCGATGTTTTCCGCCTTCTTGAGGGCGTCGTAAATGATTCGTGAGGAATATCTTTGTCTGGTAAGTGCACCTCGAAGGTACTCACATTTGCGAATGAACTGATTGTTGTAGGAGCAGATACGTTTGAAACGAATGGCCTGACTGTATGGAATGCTGGTTTTGCAGTGTTTAGTGTGGCTACTTTGAAAATTAAGGTATTGATGTTTGTCAGTCGGTTTCCTGTACAGCTTCGTCGTCAGTTTTTGATGGTGCAATGTTACCGTGACATCAAGGAAATTGACACTGATGGCTTAGTATGAATGCGAAAACGAGATATTTGGATGGATAATATTGAAATCCTCAATAAAAGAAAGAAAATCGGATTCGCCATGGTGCCATATTAAAACGTTTTCATCAATGAAACGTTTGTAGTAGAAGGGCTTCAAGTCACGGCGTGAAACGAACTCGTTTTTAGGAGGCACATAAAGATATTTGCGTAATTGGGGTCAATTCTAGTGCCCATAGAATTGCCACTAACCTGGACGTAACGTAGACCATAGAAGTCAAAATTGTTTAATTAGAGACTTAAATTAAGAAGCGTGGCCAGTGTGGATGAATCGATTGCTTTATCAAGATCAGACTCGTTGTACGCGCGCGCAACAGTCCTGATACCATCAGAGTGCGGAATATTAGTGTACAAGGAACAAACACCCAGAATTACCAAAAAAGAGCCAACAGGAATATGTATATTCTTGATATCGTCTAGAAAGTCATTCATGTCTTTGATATATGAAGTAACTGGGACAGAAATGGAACAGATAATGCTATCAACATAGCATGAGATGTTCTCAGTACCCGTGCCTATTCCAGACACGATTGGTCGACCCGGATTGTTTTCTTTATGAATCTTAGGCAGGGTGTAAAACCTACCCGCCACCGGGCACAGGGAAATAAGCGTACGCAACGCAGATTGAGCGATTTTGTTTGCTTTCAAAAGTTCTGCAACTATATCACTGACAGTACATCTGAATTGTTCTGTTGGGTCATTGCTAAGGCGTCTGTAGTATTTCGTATCAAGTTGCCTCTGGGCTTCGTCAATGTAACTTTTAGCATCCTTTACTACAACTGCACCCTCTTTATCTGCCGGCTTGATTACAATGTCGCTGCGGCTTGCTAATGCGTCGATAGGCTTGGTCTCGTTAAAGCTGAGCTTATGACGGAAAGGCGAACGATTTTTGTGCGCTTTAAGTATGTCTGGCTGTACGGCTCGTACGTATAAGGTGAGGCATTTATCCCGCTGTGAAGGCGGAGTCCAATGCTTATAAGTAGGTAACGTGGAACTGATTTGTTCAGTCAATATGCGATCGAAGAAGTACTTGCGCAATCGCATGTTTTTTTCGAAGTTGTGAAAATCGACAATGATCTGAAATTCAATGTAGCCTCCAGCTGTAGGACAAAAGTTCAGCATTAGTGACAAAACCCTGGGTTTTTTAGAGGTTAACTGGTAACGTGAAAAATTCACTTTATTGGTTTGTTGTGTGCCTGGTTTTTCAATTTCAGAGCGTTCAAGGTTTCTATGCAATTCGGAGTGAAGTGTAACTGTAATGTTAGCCCGAACCGTTTTCTTCTGCTTGATGCAGTTAACTTCATTAAACTTTTTCTGCTCATCCGAATGAAGCGCACTGTTTTCGTCAGTGCTAAGATCATGAGTGGCAAGCAGCTGTTTCTCCTTATTAGCAATAACTTTCGTGAGTGATTCATAATGATTCAAAACAATATTAGTCCATTCAAGAGAAGCCCGTTTAGGCGTCTCATTCCACCTCGCAAAATGTGCACTCGACATTTCAGAGACCTGGATAATGCGGGGCCTGAATACTGCGGTAAAAACTTTTGGCATAAACCACGTTTTTGTTTGGGGTCCTGAACAACACAAAGTCCCCTTTGTAGAATGAAATGACATCATGGTGTTGTTCGTACCGCTGCTTGTTGTTATCTAGTGATGCCGGTGTTCGCAGGAGAGCGATCTGGTGGGCCTGCTCAATTCGGCACAATGTTTCAGCCACGAGTTCATTGGTGTGGAGTTTAAATGGAAGGATTGTTTCAAAGGAGCAGCGCGGTGATCGAGCGTAGAGCAAGTAGAAAGGCGTGAAGACGGCGGTCACGAGTATTTTATGCGTTGGGAATAAACGGTACGATCTCATCCCAGTTCGTGCGATTGGACGAGACGTGCATAGCAAGCACGTTAGTAGGAGTTTGGTTTGTATAATCTATAAGGCCATTCCTTCGGGCATGGTATGGTGTCGTACGTCTGAACAGCAAAGTGCAGAGGCGAAACGATTCTTCCACAGCGTCCGCAATCCACCACGGTCACTGATGATTGATCGAGGTGGACCATGGTGAAGAACTACAAAGCGTAACAAAAAAGGAGCGACGAGATCAGCTGTATAAGATGGTATCGCTATGGTTTTGGCGTATCTGCTAAGGTGGTCGATGTACACTGTTATGCAGCGGTTGTTAGAAGACTATGGAAACGGGCCCAATAAATAGGTCAATGCAAACCTGCTCTAAAGACGTTATGTGGCTTTACGGGGTGGAGAAGGCCGTGCGGGGCACTTGTCCGTCGTTTGTGAGGCTGGCACTTCTCGCAGGTCGAGACGTATTGCGTCGTAAAATCTCGCATTCAAGGCCTGTAAAAACGCTTGCTGGGCTCAATTTGAGGTGCGAATGAACCCAAGGCGTCCTGAAGTTGGATCATTATTATTAGTATGGAGAACAACCCATCGAAAACTTTCAGATATAACCAGTTAGTATCGTGCGCCAGTTGCTGAGTAATAAATCTTCCACGACAGTCCATCACGAAGGCGAAAATTACCACTGCTTTTGCGACTGTGGGTGTCAGCAAACAAAGGGTCTGAAGATAAGTCGTCAAGTTGTTCCCGCTTGAAAATCATGGCTTCAGAAAACGTGTGAGAGACTGCAGCAAAACAGATGCCCATGGTATATGCACTGTCTTCTGTCGTGGTTATTGGTAGGTGAGGAAGACAATCAGCGTCCGAATGACGTCTCGCACTTCTGTACGAACTGCTGAAATCGAATTCTTGGAGGCGTAGAGCCCATCGGTCAAGGTGGTCAGAAGAGTCTTGAAAGGTACCCAGCCAACATATTTGATATTGGTCTGTGACAATTATGAACGGACGGCTCTAGAGGCAACAACAAAACTCCTGAACGGCGAATACGACGGCTAAATATACTTCCATTGTCACCATACAATCCCTTTCAGTCTTGCTTAGAGATCGGCGTGTATAAGAAACAACATGCTCTGCATTATTATGGCGCTGAACAAGCATACCTTCAACGCCAATTCCACTTGCATCACTGTGCACTTCAGTAGGAGCAGATGGATCGAAATGACAAAAAACAGATTCTGATGTCAGTAGAACCTTCGGTTCAGAAAATGCGGCATCACATTCAGGTGTCCACTTGAATGAGCTGTTTTTCGCAATAATTTCGTCAATGAGTGTGAATGTCTATGAATCCCCGCACAAAGCGATTAAAGTAGGAACATGTGCCCAAGAAGCTACGAAGTTTCTTTAGTGTCTGGGGTGGTTTGAATATGCTGAGTGCTTCCATTTTGCAGGGACCTGGCCTGACACAATCTTTATGATCTAAATTACCGAGAACTAATGCTTGTCATTCACCAAACCGGCACTTCTTAGAGTTCAAAATCAAGTCAGCGTTTCCGACACAGTCTAAAACAAGGCTCAAACGGACGTTATCCTCTTTGAACGTACGCCGCAAAATTACTACATCGTCCAAGTAGCATGAGCACACCTCCCACTTAGGACATTCAAGGACAGAATTCATATGTCCATCAAATGTGGTGGGGGAGTTCCAAAGCCCCAATTGCAACACGTTGAATTGGTACAGTCATCAAGCGTCACGAATGCAGTCTTCTCCTTGTCTGATGAGTGCATAGATATCTCCCAATATTCTGATCATAGGTCTACTGAATAAAAGTACGAAGCAGAGTGCAGGTAGTCAATTACGTCGTGAATACGAGACAGCGAATATACAACCTTCTTGGTAAAGGTGCTAAGTCTTCTGAAATCTACGCAAAACCGCCAAGATCTATGTTTACTTTTAATAAGCTAGACCAGTTCTGCCCACGGGATACAAGAAATCTTCTATGACAACCTTTTTAAGCATCTTCTGAACCTGGTCGGCAATAACTTTGCGATCTGATGACGACACTCGGTAAGGTTTTTGCCGGATAGGATTAGCAGTGCTAGTGTCAGTATTATTCTGAGCCCGAGAACGTGGTAAAAGCACTGGCTTCTTTTCTTGGCGAAAGTCAAACACAGAAGCATGTCATATCAATAGGTGGCGTAAAGTCTGCAGCTCGTGTGTCCGCAAAGGGAACGATTGTTATAGCGCGAGAACAAAACGACGACACAGTGACACTGAGAAAAAAAGGACACGAAGGACATGAGCGCTAGCTTACAACTGAATTTATCGCGCAGAGCTCGAAAACATATAGAGGAGACATGTCAAGAATGACCAGATGAAGAAAAGAAGAAGAAAAAGAAGTCTTGAATAGTTAAGTTAAACGCTGAAATGAGGGAGAAAAGAAAAAAAGAGCGCGCGGGGACGCGAGATTGCAACAAGTTGGCGTGGGGCTAGGGAAGAACGTGAGAGCCAGGACGTGGCGTTCGAGGGGCCAAGTGCTGTGGGAGTTCGGACTGCGTCTCGCCCCAGGCTCCCGCCCGAGCACCTGACTCGGCGAGCAGCGCAAGGAAGTACCATTGTCCCTGGACGGCAATGGTTCTCGCCTGAGCACCTGACTCGGCGAGCAGCCTCGCCGCGGTGGTCTAGTGGCTAAGGTACTCGGCTGCTGACTCGCAGGGCGCGGGTTCGAATCCCGGCTGCGGCGGCTGCATTTCCGATGGAGGCGGAAATGTTGTAGG
The DNA here is from genome assembly GCA_013436015.1 of Rhipicephalus annulatus. Taxonomy (NCBI): domain Eukaryota; kingdom Metazoa; phylum Arthropoda; class Arachnida; order Ixodida; family Ixodidae; genus Rhipicephalus; species Rhipicephalus annulatus. The sequence goes on from WOVY01000649.1 coordinate 91,878, forward strand.
CCCGTGTGCTCAGATTTGGGTGCACGTTAAAGAACCCCAGGTGGTCTAAATTTCCGGAGCCCTCCACTACGGCGTCTCTCATAATCATATAGTGGTTTTGGGACGTTAAACCCCACATATCAATCAATCATGACTCGGCGAGCAGCTCACAGAGCAAGCACTGATCCTGGGCTGCAGTTTCCCGCCCGAGCATCCACCTCGGCGAGCAGCCAAGGAACCACCGCCGACCCTGGTCTGCAGTGTATCCCGCCCGAGCGCCTGCCTTGGCGAGAAACTACTGGAGCTACCCCTGTAGTGGTTCTTCAACATCGTCGCCACCGTCGAGCATCGATATGGCGGGTCATCACGCTTGAGAGGGACTCCCAGCGGACTGAGGCCAGGCCACAACTGTAAGCGCGAGAAACAGAAAACGCAAAGGGCGTCGGACGTTGAAATGCGCGTCATTAAGACATTTCCTTTCCTTTGTTTTTCATTGTGTGCGTGTTTTTGTTGTTGTTTTGTTTTTGTGATTTTTATGGTAATGAAGTAGAAGCTTTGTTTAATACCATCAGTCTCTATGGTTCATTTCGCAACGCCCGACGAGCGAACCACGCTTCAGCATATATGCGTGACAATGGCGAGCCAGCCAGGATCCATGTATCTTTGTCGCACGCCTAAGTCTGTCAAGAGCCATGAAATAGATCTGGAACGCTTGATGGCAGCCGGTAGTGCTGCGGGATTATCTGCTGAGGCTATAATGACGCTCTATCATGAGAAAAGAAAAGATTTTGTGAAGTGCGCGCAGAGGCAGGAGAGGCCGCGAAAGAAGATGAAGAGTGAGCGAAAGCGCGGAAAAGACGGCGAAAGCCGCAGACGAGCGCACTTATAAAAACTTAATGCTGCAAAAGGAGCTAAATGAAAAAAATTGCAGTCGCGCGCAAGCACGTGCGTGGAAGTACCAGATAGGTGAGATGGTACCGCAGCCACCAAAAGTGAGTCCGCGTAAGTTATTCGCACCTTTTGACGAAAGGCGAGATGACCTCGACGCTTATATACAGCGGTTCGAGAGAATAGCGATAGGACAAGGCTGGCAGAAGAGTTACTGGGTGACTCGATTGAGCATGTGCCTTGCGGGAGAGGCATTGGCGGTTTTTTTCCGGATGCCAGCAGCGGATGCGCTAGATTACGACAAGGTCAACAGGGCTCTGCAGGAACGCCTCAGATTGACTGCCGAGGGTTTCCGAGAAAAATTCCGGAGCTTGAAACCACAGGAAAATGAGACAGGCGAGCAGTTCACTACTCGAATCTCCAATTACTTCGATCGGTGGTTGGAGATGCCTAACATAGAGAGATCATCAAGGATCTAAGAGATAGCATGATTGCGGAACAATTCCTGGCATCGTGTGACAACGGAGTTGCAATATTCCTGAAGCAGCGGAACTTGAAGACGGTGGCTGAGCTGTACGAACACGCCGATCGTTATTTGGAAGCTCAAGGTCAAAGGAATATAGGGAAAGCCCAGGGTGAGAAAGGTTTGGAGAAGAAAGAGCAAAACCGATGTGCAATCAGATGCTAATTTGTGACAATACTTGGCATAGAGCAGCAAATTGTGCCACGGGTCGCACTCACAGCTCATCGTCGAAATGCGACTGGTGCGGAAAGCGTGGGCACACAACAGAAACCTGTCGTGATCGGTCAGGAAATAAAGCGGCTTGCATGGTTGCAGATGAAAGCTTTGCTGATGCTGACAGGGAAAAGCAATCTGACCAGGAGGACAAGGATAAGACAAGGGCCGTTACGTCATCTGTCAAGGCGGGAGAAGCCGGAGATGGTATGCCAGTGGTTGTGGGGATGTTGCACGGACGTAAAGTGTCGGTACTTCGAGACACGGGCTCCAACTCTGTACTTGTAAGAGAATCCATGGTGCCAAAAACGGATGTCACGGGTGCAGAAAAGCCGGTTTGGTTGGCTGATAGAACAGTACGGCGGATGCCAGTTGCTAGGGTGCTGATTTTGACGCCGTATTACTGCGGTTAGATTGAAGTGCGATGTGTCAAAGACCCACTTTATGGCGTAATTCTCGGTAATTTGCCAAGGTTCAGAGAAGTTGACGATCCGGATCCCCTGTGGAGATTGCCTACTGCAACGCGCGCTGAGTGTAGGGAGTTCCAACCTCATAAGGTTTAAAATAAATGTGACGAGAGATGTGTTGATCAGCATACCAGGGAAGATTCAGCCTATGCCGTGGAGAGAGCTACGAGGAAGAAGAGTGAAAAGGAAAAGGAGGGCATCAAGGAGAACAACTCAGTAGCAGCCAATGACCTAGCTGCAGCAGAAATGGGGAGAATGCAGGAAGCGGACAGTACGCTGTGACGGTGTTTTGAGATTCAGGGCAAACAGATCTATCGTAAGAGGAGTCGGGCAGAGCATAAGTTTGCGAAGCTTTCAGGGTTGCTGTACAGAATAGTCAAGACCCATGAGGAAGGGGAAAGAGAGACAGTAATTGAAACGCTGGAATGAGGGAGAAAAAAAGAGTGCGCGGGGACGCGAGATTGCAACAAGAGGGCAGGGGTGAGTGAGGAACGTGAGAGCTGGGACGTGGCGTTCGAGGGGCCAAGGGCTGCGGAAGTTCGGACTAGGTCTTGGCCCAGGCTCCCGCCCGAGCACCTGACTCAGCGAGCAGCGCAAGGAAGTACCGCTGTCCCTGGACGGCAATGGTTGTCGCCCGAGCACCTGACTCAGCGAGCAGCTCACTGAGCAACCGCTGATCCTGGGCTGCATTTTCCCGCCCGAGCATCGACCTCGGCCAGCATCCCCGGAACTACCACCGACCCTGGTCTGCAGTGTATCCTGCCCGAGCACCTGCCTCGGCGAAACCACTGGAGCTAGCACTGTAGTGGTTCTTCTACATCGTCGCCACCTTGAGCATCGATATGGCGGGTCATCACGCTTGAGAGGGACTCCCAGCGGACCGTAGGCCACGCCACAGCTGTAAGCGCGAGAACTAGAAAACGCAAACGGTATTGGACGTCGAAACGCGCGTCATTAGGACATTTCCTTTTCTTTGTTTTTCAATGTGTGCATGTTTTGTTGTTGTTTTGTTTTGTGATTTTTTGGTAATGAAGTGGGAGTTTCGTTTGGCACCATCAGCCTCTTTGGCTCATTTCGCAACGCTCGGCGAGCGAACCAGGCATCAGCATATGCGCGTGACAAGACAGTAACCTTGTGATAAAAGCCATATAGCAAAAAGAGCGAAAGATTAGTCAGAGAAAAAACAAAAAAAAACTGAAAAACAAAAGCACAGAAAAAGGCAAAGAAAGTCTATAATAAAACGCAACGGAAAAGTATAGCTAATATAATCACTTGTGGGCACCAAAACCTTCGATGAACCTATGTTTCTTCTCGGACAGATACACGGAGGGCTTGCTAATGCATGACACCTGCTCGCGTGCCATCTGTGCGTCCTCGACGATGACTAGGGTGTGCTCATCCTTGTGCTTGTATAGCGTCACTGTGTCCTTGAAAAGTGGCACAGAGTTGCACTCAGTACGGTGCTGAGCAAGAAAACCATCTTTGCCATTTCTAACATTGCTAGCGTGCTCTCTCAGTCGATCGTTCAGTTACCTTCCGGTCGTTCCGACATAGCAAGCATTTAGAAGTGTGGCAGCATTGGCTAGTTGGTATGGCTTGACGATAGTAAGAGCGCGAGAACAAAACGATGACACAGAGACAAGAAGGACGCTCGTGTCCTTCGTGTCCTTTTTGTCTCTGTGTCATTGTTCTCTTCTCGCGCTATAACTATCGTCATACCAAGCACCGCATGAAAGGGGGTCTAATAGACAACTTCCCGGGTGCATGCCGCATACTTTTTTCTATGCTGAACTCTGCATTCCATTGATGACTGCGTTTTCAGGGGGTTTGTAGATTAGGTGTGGCTCAATAATTTGAACGGTGCAGAGAACAGCACACGAACTCGAACTCGTTTTCCGATTTTCTTGAGCCTGTGTGATATCTGGTGTTTGTGCGGAATCTTGGCTGTACTTTCACGCTCTTTATTCATGTTGCTCGGATTGTGTCGCTGCTTCTGCTTTGCAGCATTTCTCTGCCTTTTTCTGTGCTTTTGTTTGTTGTTTTTGTTTTTCTCTTACTCATGTTATGCTCTTTGTGCAATATGGTTTTTGGCACATGGTTACTGTTTACTCTATATATTTTTGCGTCCTGCGCAATAAACACAGTTGGAAGTTAGCGCTCGTGTCCTTCATGTCCTACTTGTCTCTGTGCCGTCGTTTTGTTCTCGCTCTATAACTATCGTCATGCCATACCAGCTAGCCCCAGCTGCCACACTTCCAAGTTACGCCAAAGGGGAGCTAATCATGCCTACGATCTGCGACTTGTAAGAGCAACAGCACTCGCCAAAAACTACTTTGTCTACATTCATCATTTTTAATGACCGTCATAAAATCTTCAGAGGAAACATTGAAGACGTGGAGCTGCATTCTTCGAGAGAGCGCAACCGGAATCGGTGAACTGTTCAGTGCCCACAAAAAGGTTGCTCCTTTATCAAGCGATACCAGACAAGAGAGGACAAGTACATCTTTCTTAGCACATTCCAACGATGGCAGGTTCAACGACGGCGTCCACATGTGTTGCAGACACTGGTGCGAATACCGGAACTGACATTATTGACCAAGGTGGCAGTGTCAGTTCATCGGAAATAATGAGAGGGTCCTCGTGGCCAGCTGCGGCTCATTGACGAGGGCAGGAACAATGTCACCACTGCTTGACAGTTCACCAGTTTCACAGTCGACGAAAAGGCCACACCCTTGGAGAAAGTCAACACCCAGAATATAATTGTGGGTACATCGTCCCTACACAAGAAACTCTGTTAGGAACAGCGTTCCTGCCGATAACACGTTGACAGCCAAACTTCTGACAGGATAAAATACTTCTCCACCAACGCCACGAATTTTTTTGATTCACCCCAAGACAACATAACTTTGCGGCCAATGCAATTTTAGAAAGAAAGACTCATAACAAATATCGTGGCACCAGTGTCCACAGAAGCGCATGTACAAAAGCCATATAATAGCACACGTATGTTGTTTTTGTATATTATAGCTGGCGGAGGCATCTGAAGCAAATCCTGTTGTGCGACCTGGCCTGCATCGACCACGCTGGCTAGTTTTCCGGTGGCGACGGTGATGACAGCCGTAGTCCCGGTAAAGGCGAGCAATGAAGTCGGCCAGACAGAGGCGTCAAACTACGGTCGGAAGCGAGAGAACTGCCACGGTGATTCTCTCGCCCTGAGCTGCTCCTAAAATAGGTGGGCCAATGACCGTTGTTGTAATTAGTGCCCGCTGGAGGAAACACTCATGGGAAATCGTATTGGGATGTCGGCTCTCTCTGTTGACGACACAACCGAGCTATATGTCTGGTGATACCACAGTGGTAGCGCACAGGGGCTTGCAGGTATGCATCGTACTCCTGGAATACGTTGAGCTAACATGGTGTTGGCACAGATACATCTTCGCTCGAGTAGTTATAGGTGTTAGCTCACTAGCGCGGGTAACTGAGACGCTCTTCGTACCTTGGCAGCGGGTAGCCATTGCACTTTGGCCTCGGTAGTGAGGGTGGCCTGTAGTTGTAGTCAATCACCGACGTCTGCTGCGGCATAGACATGAGATAGTGAACGGGAGGCGGCATGGGTGCACCTTCGTACGGCGTCGGGTGAGCGTGTCTAGTTAGCTCTCCTCGAACGATCTCGCATATTGTCGACGTGAGATCGAGTGGCCTGCATTCGCTACCACTCGCCATGGTAGTTACATTCGGTTGGTGATCGAGCTTCGGAGTGATACAATGCATCTTCAAGGTCTCGAATGTGCGCCCATGGCTTATGACGCCGGTTACCGTGCCAAAGCTCTTTTTGCTGATGAGGAACTGATATACGTCCTCAGCAACGCCCTTCAACAGGTGACCGACTTTCTCCTCCTAGCACATAGAAGAGCTGACGATCTTACAGAATTTCAGGACTGCCTCGATATTGGTTGTGCACGTCACTCCGGAGATCTGAGCTCTCTATAGTAACGTTTGTTTTGCTAGTTTACTTTTAACTACGGATTCTTTGACGCACACCGTTATTTCGAAAACGAAGCGATGTCATGACGTGAGGGCATATGTTTGGTTATAGTACCATACGAGCGCTGTGTCTGTCAAGACGAATACTACATCATTCAGCTGGGCCGCCGCATCCCACTGGCAGTATTTGCTCACGCCTTCATAGTGTGTGAGCCAGGCATCCACATCCTTGCCAGATTTGCCACCGAATGTGCGAGGCACCATCAGATCCTGACGCAACCAGGAACCAGCCACGCGCAGACCTGGTATTAGCTGTGCTGCTGGGACTGGCGCAAGGTCTGCAGCTGCGGGGTTCCGGTTTTCTTCTTTACCCTGAGATATCTCAGCTACCCGTGGTAACAGGCGCAGTCCAGCAAAGCGGCCGCTTTGTCGTAGATCGGAAAGAATCGTGTTGCTTCGTTGATTACCCAGCTCCTCCACGGCAAAACTGTATATATTAAAATAAGGGTATATATATATATATATATATATATATATATATATATATATAATGCCACGTTCCATTTCCCAAGTTTTTGTTATCGTCCAAAGTCACCGCATGATTCTCAGCGCAAACCGCGCCTGCAGTTTTCTAGAAGGTTCCGGACTCTAGTAGATCATTTCGATAAGATCACGCCCACTGTGCGAACGGTACAGATTGTTCTGGAACCTACGCTAACGCCAGCGATAACGCTAGAACATTCGACGGCAAGAGTATAAATGCCGACGCGCTTCGCCGCTTGTCAGTTGTTGATCGAAGGCCGACGCTCCGTTCGCCGCTATCAGTCCGAGACTGCTATCTGTGCGAGACTGCTGCTGTAATTGGACTTTCAGTTTACCGGGCACAGGTTCGCCCAAATAAACAGTTCAATTCCAACACGAAGTCTCCTGTCTTCAGCCACGTCACGACCCCGTGACATCTGGTGGAGGTGCTGCTTCGTTCATGTACCGGACGCCCCCGTCAAGCCGTGAACCCAGCCCACGTCGCGGAGAAGACACCGACGCCAACCAGGAGCAGCGAACAAGCCGCCGACAGCAAGGGCTACCACCGGAGTACGGGCTTCTACCAGACAAGGCGCGGAAGACGAAGGCCATGACCGCGACTGCAGCGACAATGACAACCGCAGCGTCCCAGCCCACGATGGTCATGCATCAACCCAGAGAACCACCAATTTTCCATGGGTCATCGTTCGAAGACCCGGAGTCCTGGCTGGAGACATACGACCGTGTGGCCGCCCTCAACCACTGGGACCATGACGAAAAACTGCGTCGTGTGTTCTTCTATTTGGAAGACACCGCAAGGACTTGGCTTGAAAATCGGGAGTCCACGCTCCGAACGTGGGATGTTTTCTGCGGCGCATTCCTGCAAACGTTCGCGAGCGTCGCTCGCAAAGAGAGGGCCGCTGCCTTATTAGAGACTCGGGTTCAACTACCAAGTGAAAATGTCACCATTTTCACAGAAGAAATGACCCGACTATTCCGTCACGCTGACCCAGACATGCCTGAGGAGAAAAAAGTTCGTTTCCTTATGCGAGGGATCAAACAAGAGCTCTTCGCGGGACTGATGAGAAACCCGCCGAAAACCGTCCAAGAATTTGTAGCCGAAGCGACCACGATCGAAAAGACACTGGACATGCGCACTAGACAGTATAATCGTCGCCTGACTGCAGACTGCGCTGCTGCTCAAGCCAGTAACTCCGGAGACCTGCGTGAAACGATCCGAGCGATCGTGAGGGAAGAGCTGCGCAAGCTGTTGCCTTCGGCGCAGCCTCAAGTGGATTCAATCGCCGACATTGTGCGAGAAGAAGTTCGGCAATCGCTTCAACTTCCCCACGCACCGCTGCCCGAGCCGGAAGCTATGAGCTACGCCGCCGCACTGCGCCACAACGCTCCTCCCCGTCCACGCCAAAACGCCGCCCCGTCGCACTTCCGTCGACAGACGCCACCGCCGCCACCACCCCCACCGACGTCATACCGTTCGCCAGCAGCCCAGCGCAGTGCACCGAGGAAGACTGACGTCTGGCGCACCCCTGACCATCGCCCGCTCTGCTACCACTGCGGCGAGGCCGGACACACATACCGCCGTTGCCAGTACCGACAAATGGGACTGCGTGGCTTCGCCGTCAATGCACCGCGTCCACAGCCAGGAGAACGACCACGTGACATCGCCGACTACCTGACCGGAACTCGGTGGACACCACGAAGCCCTTCGCGTTCCCCGTCGCCCAGCCGCCGCACGTCACCGCACCACCGGCAGTACTCTGGCCCAACGAGGGGCCGGTCTCCTAGCCCGTATCCGGGAAACTAAGGGCAGCAACCGGTGGAGGTGCGGTTGCTGTGCGACGAACTACCGAAGATCCTCCGACGACGACGACGCCGCGACGGAGCTTTCCGAACACAACGCCAACCAGGCAAAGCCCTGACGGCGAAAGCTCACTTACCGAAGGTGGCCTGACGACGCAACATGGAAGCAGCAGAACCAGCCGATGCAGCCGTGACCCGACGCCACGCCCTAACTGTAATGCGAGACGGCGAACTAGCGACCTCGACGTTCTTATCGACGGCCACAGTGTGACCGCTCTCGTCGATACTGGAGCCGACTATTCTGTCATCAGTGGGTCGTTCGCCGCGAAGTTAAAGAAAGTTAGGACTGCTTGGAAAGGCCCTGAAATCCGCACAGCTGGAGGTCATCTCGTAACGCCTGCAGGAATCTGCACAGCGAGAGTCACCATTAACGGCCGTATTTATCCTACAGACTTCGTAGTTCTACAGCGTTGCTCGAGAGATGTCATCCTTGGCATGGACTTCTTATGCCTCCATGGTGCTGTCATAAACCTAAAAACAAAGTCGATAACGTTATCCACAGAAGAAGCACTACCGCCGCGCACGCCGTCAGGACACCATGCCTTGAATGTGCTGGAAGAACAAGTCACCATTCCGCCTCGCTCAAGCGTCATTATTTCAGTCGGCGCTCCTAAATCACCTGACTTGGAAGGCGTCGTTGAAGGCAGTCAGCATCTGTTGGTCACCCGAAATATTTGCGTCGCAAGAGGAATTGCAGAGCTGCGGGGAGGCAAGGCAACGGTTTTGCTCACGAATTTCAGCAATGAGTACAAACATGTGAACAAAGGAACAACGGTCGCATTTATCGAAGAAATTGTCGAAGCCACCAGTGCTTTCGCCCTCGCCGATTCTGCTGAACCTGCTCAGTTGAACCAAGCCCCTCCCATAGCTTTCGACGTCAATCCCAGACTTCCCAACGATAAGCAAGAACAACTCAAGGCCCTGCTCCTGCAATACGAAGATTGCTTTTCGTCGTCATCGAAAATTCGGCAGACCCCAATCACGAAACATCGCATCATAACCGAAGAAAATGCCAGACCACTCCGTCAGAGTCCGTACAGGGTTTCGACGCGAGAACGTGAGGTCATGAAGAGACAAGTTGATGAAATGCTGCGGGATGACATTATCCAGCCGTCCAAGAGTCCATGGGCATCTCCCGTGGTGTTAGTGAAGAAAAAGGATGGGACCCTACGTTTCTGCGTCGATTATCGCCGCCTGAACAAAATCACAAGAAAGGACGTGTATCCCCTCCCACGAATAGACGACGCACTTGATCGGCTCCATAACGCCAAGTACTTTTCGTCAATGGACCTCAAGACTGGCTATTGGCAAATCGAAGTCGACGAAAGAGACCGAGAGAAGACGGCGTTTATAACACCGGACGGCCTCTTTGAGTTTAAGGTGATGCCCTTCGGCCTTTGCTCAGCGCCTGCAACGTTTCAGCGCGTTATGGATACAGTACTGGCAGGATTGAAGTGGCAGACTTGCCTTGTGTACTTGGACGACGTCGTCGTGTTTTCCTCGAGTTTCGACGAGCATCTTCGGCGCCTTGAAGCTGTACTTCAAGCCATCAAGACTTCCGGACTCACACTGAAGCCAGAAAAGTGCAGATTTGCGTATGAGGAGCTCTTGTTTCTGGGGCACGTTATCAGCAAGTCTGGAGTTCGTCCCGATCCACGGAAAACAGCCGCCATCGCCGACTTCCCGCCGCCCACTGACAAGAAAGCCGTGCGCCGATTTCTGGGCCTGTGTGCCTATTATAGGCGGTTCGTGAAAAACTTCGCCCGCATCGCCGATCCTCTCACTAACCTTACCAAGGCCGACGTGGAGTTTAAGTGGGAAACGCCGCAGGAACACGCTTTCCAGGAGCTTAAACATCGCCTCCAGACGCCTCCGTTACTTGCCCATTTCGCCGAATTCGCCGAGACAGAAATACATACTGACGCAAGCTGCGTAGGTCTTGGCGCCGTTCTTGTGCAGCGGGCTGACGGATTTGAAAGGGTTATTAGTTACGCCAGCCGATCGCTATCCAAAGCAGAAGCAAATTATTCCACAACAGAAAAGGAGTGCCTCGCCATCATCTGGGCTACGTCGAAATTTCGTCCCCTACCTCTACGGCAGGCCCTTCAAAGTTGTGAGCGACCACCACGCATTGTGTTGGCTAGCCACCTTGAAGGACCCCTCAGGTCGCCTCGCACGATGGAGCCTGAGACTTCAAGAATATGACATTACTGTCATTTACAAGTCCGGCAAAAAACACTCCGACGCCGACTGTCTCTCTCGTGCGCCTGTCGACCAACCGCTACCCGACGACCCGGATGACGACTACTTCTTAGGAACGATAACTACCGACGACTTCGCTGAACGACAGAGGGCTGACCCGGAACTTAAGGCCCTAATAGAATACCTCGAAGGCAGGACCGCCGAAGTCCCGAAGGTATTCAAGCGCGCACTTGCGTCGTTCTTGCTACGAAACGGTCTTCTACAAAAGAAAAACTTTTCACCGCTTCGAGCTAAGTACCTTCTTGTGGTGCCTTCAGCTCTGCGACCAGAACTCCTGCAGGCCCTTCACGACGATCCGACGGCAGGGCACCTCGGTGTTTCTCGCACGCTCGCGAGGATACAAGAAAGGTACTACTGGCCACGTCTTACCACCGACGTCACTCGTTACGTGCGAACATGCCGGGACTGTCAGCGACGCAAGACACCGCCGACAAGGCCAGCGGGACTTCTGCAGCCAATTGATCCACCTTGCCGACCTTTCCAGCAGATTGGTATGGACCTACTGGGGCCGTTCCCGACGTCGGCTTTCGGAAACAAGTGGATTGTGGTAGCTACCGACTACCTCACCCGCTACGCCGAGACAAAAGCCCTGCCAAAAGCAGTGCATCCGAGGTAGCTAAATTCTTCGTCGAAAATATCGTCCTACGCCATGGCGCCCCAGAGGTCCTTATCACCGACAGAGGAACGGCATTCACTGCCGACTTAACCCAAGCAATCTTGGCATACAGCCAAACAAACCACCGCCGGACGACAGCGTACCACCCACAGACCAATGGCCTCACCGAGCGGCTTAACAAGACGATCGCCGACATGCTGTCAATGTACGTCGATGTCGAACACAAGACGTGGGACGCCATTCTTCCGTATGTGACCTTCGCATACAACACGGCGGTGCAGGAGACGACGCAGATATCTCCATACAAATTGGTCTACGGAAGGAGCCCGGCAACGACGCTCGATGCCATGTTACCCAACGTCACCGACGAAGAAAACCTCGATGTGAGCGAGTACCTTCAACGCGCCGAAGAAGCCCGACAACTTGCGCGTCTCCGTATCAAGAATCAACAGACGACCGACAGCCACCGTTACAACCTTCGACGACGCTTCGTGGAATACCAGCCCGGTGAACGTGTTTGGGTGTGGACGCCGATACGCCGACGTGGACTAAGTGAAAAGCTTCTGCGACGGTATTTCGGACCGTACAGGGTGGTTCGACGGCTCGGCCCACTTGATTACGAGGTTGTCCCCGACGGCATCACGAACTCTCAACGACGCCGATCGCGACCTGAAGTCGTCCATGTCGCGCGCCTCAAGCCGTTTCATGCGCGTTAACAAACTGAACTAGTGTTTTTTGTATCGTAATTTATTTATTTTACTTTCTTGCATTATTATTGTACTTTCATCTTTAGTTAAAGCATCGGGACGATGCCTTTTTTTCAGAGGGGGGCAATGCCACGTTCCATTTCCCAAGTTTTTGTTATCGTCCAAAGTCACCGCATGATTCTCAGCGCAAACCGCGCCTGCAGTTTTCTAGAAGGTTCCGGACTCTAGTAGATCATTTCGATAAGATCACGCCCACTGTGCGAACGGTACAGATTGTTCTGGAACCTACGCTAACGCCAGCGATAACGCTAGAACATTCGACGGCAAGAGTATAAATGCCGATGCGCTTCGCCGCTTGTCAGTTGTTGATCGAAGGCCGACGCTCCGTTCGCCGCTATCAGTCCGAGACTGCTATCTGTGCGAGACTGCTGCTGTAATTGGACTTTCAGTTTACCGGGCACAGGTTCGCCCAAATAAACAGTTCAATTCCAACACGAAGTCTCCTGTCTTCAGCCACGTCACGACCCCGTGACAATATATATATATATATATATATATATATATATTGTAATGATGACAAAGCGGCGATCGTGCTCGGCGCATACGTGGCGGGACGGGGAAGACGAGGAAGAGGAGAAAGCAGAATAAGAACAGCCGGCCTGCAGCAAAGGCGTTGTCTCTTATTTCTCGTCTTTACAATGGCGCAGTCGCGAACTACTGACCCCGATATCCCTGCGTCCACTACACTTCGAAGTGGACGAGTGCTCTCGAACTCCCCACCGATCACGGACGGCGTCCAAGCCTCCACGGCGGCACCGCATCATGACTGCAGCGAGGCCATTTCTCGAGGCTTCTCTCTGTTCGCCCAAGAGCTCAAGACATCCGGGTTTGGCTGCGCCTCTTTTGGATCGTTCAACGAGAACGAAATTCCATATTTTCATGGATTCAAGGATGACCCTACCAACTGGGTAAGCGTGATAAACTCGGTTGCCCTTAAATACTCGTGGAGCGACACGATTAAGAAGTCGGTCGCTGAAGGACGTTTGCGAGGATCTGCCCAAGCGTGGCATCGTTTCCAAGGCAGTACATACGCTACATGGCAAACATGGAGCGCGGCCCTGATGTCCGCGTTTGCGCCGCTTCCGAGCGCTTACGACGACCGTTTCATGACCATGCGGTCACGCCGGCAAGGTGCAACCGAGGACGTCGCGACTTACATCTACGACAAGCTGGACCTTTACAAGCTTGCGATATACAGTGGACCTCCTCCGCAGCCAGGCAGTACATCATCGACGGGATCCATGACTCGACGCACGCAGCCGTCTTGTCCGCCTACAACCACCCAGTCCACATCTCCACTTTCGTACGCCAGGCAATGGAGTTGCAGGACACGTCTCATCGCCGGGCGGCTGCAGTTGGCCCAAAGGAGCCAGCTTCACCGAGACGCGGATGCTATACGTGTGGCCGCATCGGGCATGGGTATAAAAGCTGCCCACAAAGCCAACCTCAAGCGATGCAATATCAATCACGCCCACTTCCAACCCTCAAGGTCCGCGTCGACGGCATCGGAGAACTGACAGCTCTCGTTGATACCGGAGCTCAACGTACGGCGTTGCTTCGCCGCCACGCCTCCGAACCTCTCCAGCCTTGGACTGAGCCACCACTGCGGGGTCTCGGTGGCGGACGTACTACCGGTCGGTGCCCTAAACCTACAACTCAACACCGAGGCCGGCAGCAAGTTTTTGTCCTCGGTGCCCGTCTTCGACGACCTGCCCACAGACATGGTTTTAGGGGCCGACTACCTGCTCTCAGGGAAGTGCGCCTCACGGTGGAAGGAAATACCGTCAACCTCCATCCTGTGGCTCCAACTGTGCCTCCGGCGCAATCCCAAGGTGAGCTGACGACGCCACTTACACTTCCCGCAATACTCGAGAGGCCGCATCGCTCTTCGCTGATACTACTAATCAGCTTCCCGGAACTAGCGTGCTAGTGCACCATATTACGACCGACAATCATCCGCCGGTGTCCATACCGTTACGTAGATATGCCGAACGAGAGCGGATATTAATTGACCAGAGGTGCAAGAAATGCTTGCCGCAAGCATAATCAGGCCATCTTCTAGCCCGTGGGCAGCACCTGTTGTCCTAGTCCGTAAAAAGGACGGCAATCTCCGATTCTGTGTTGACTACCGAGAGCTGAACAAGCACACCATACCAGACTCGTACCCGCTGCCACGCATTGACGACGCTATTGACGCCGTACGAAAAGCGAGGTTCTTTTCGTCGCTAGATTTAAAAGCAGGGTATTGGCAGATCAACGTGGCTGAAGAAGATAAGTTTAAGACGGCCTTCCGAACACCATCTGGCTTGTACGAGTTTAATCGGATGCCGTTCGGTCTGCGAACTGCTCCAAGCACCTTTCAGCGTGCCATGAAACAGTGTTAGGCACACTGATAGACCGTGCCTGCGTCGTGTACCTCGATGACGTTCTAGTCATCGGGGAAACAGAAAACAACATCTACAAAATCTCGACACGGTTCTGCAGAGGCTATACAACACCGGCTTTCGACTTAACCGCGAGAAGTGCCAGTTTGGGTTGACGACAATATCTTATCTTGGTTATCAGATATCTCATAATGGCGTACGACCCTTGCCTGAACGCATAGACGCCGTTGCCAAATACCTGCACCAACATCTATAAAACAGCTCCAGGTATTCCTAGGAATGGCGTCATACTGCGCAAGTTTGTACCGAGCTTTGCGTCAACTGCTGCTCCACTCACGGACTTACTGAAGAAACGCCCAATTTCAGTGGGGTCCTTTGCAGGATAACGCCTTCCAAAACCCTCAAACACCAGCTTACACATAGCCCGGTGCTTTGCCACTTTAATGAAGATTGGATGACAGAAGTCCATACTGATGCGAGTCAGATTGGCCTAGGGGCGGTTTTACTTCAACGTGACTCGAGTGGGCGTGGGCACGTCATCTGCTACGCCAGTCGTAAACTATCGGACGCAGAACGGCATTATCATTCGAATGAACTGGAGTGTTTGGCTGTAGTATGGAGTGTGGATGAAAAGTTCCGCCACTACTTGTTTGGCCGACACTTCACGGTAGTAACAGACAACTCCGCGATTGCGTGGATGTTCCAGAAGCAGCACCTCAAGCACAAGTTTGCCCGATGGATTGTTCGGCTCCAAGACTATACGTACGACATCCGTCACCGTGCTGGAGCACAAATCAGCTTGCGGAACGCTTTATCGCGAAATCCGATCGAGGAATTCTCCACACAAAATCGAGAACCCTGGATCCTGTTTTCTCAACAGGACGTGACCAAGGCTCAGCAGCCGATGGAAGACTCGCATCCGTTATAGACTCCATTGGCGATGCGGGACGCAATGCCAAGTTTGTCTTACGTAATGGAACGCTGTATCGGCGTCACTGGGCCGATAAAAGCACCGAGTGTCATCTCCTGGTCATTCCTGACACCTTAAGATCGAGCGTACTACGCGCCATCCATGACACTCCCGAGGGAGGCCATGTTGGCTACAGAGCCACCTTACGCAAGGCACAAGAACGTTTTTGGTGGCCGAAAATGGATAAAAGCGTGCGTTCATACGTTGCCAGTTGCGAGATTTGTCAGCAACACAAACGACGTCCTGGAGCTCGACATGGACTTCTTACGCCGTCAAGCCTCCAGAGACAGTTTTCCACACGTTGGGCATAGATCACATCGGGCCTCTTCCAATGACGACAGCGGGCAATCGTTACATTATACTCGCTGTGGACTACTTGTCCAAGTTCGTAGAGGTCGCGGCCGTGCCTTCGCTTGCTGCTAGCCATGTCATCCGATTCCTGAAAGATCGCTTCGAATGGCGACACGGTCTTCCTAACAAGTTGATCTCCGACCGGTCGACCACTTTCGCAGTCGCGAGCTCCGCACTTACCTACAACAAGCTGGAGTGGACCATCACTTCGCGTCGGCATACCATCCACAGGCGAACGGACTGACCGAAAGGTCAACCAGACTATCCAGGCTAGACTCGCACCGTACTGTAAGAATCACAAACGAGGTGAGGGCGACTGGGATGATCATCTCCAGCAGCTACTGCGTACGCAGTGAAAACGGCGGCCACACAGCTCCACATTATTTGCCCCTACGAGATTGTCTATGGTCAGCTCCCGCAACTGAATGCTACGTTCGGTTGGACACTCCGTTAAATTAGGGCGTTCCGCTGCACGCCAGACACTTTGTCGCGATATCCCGTGTGGAGGCGATAGGAGGATTGTGCATGGCTCAACAGGCACAAAAGCGATACTACGACCGACGCCACCGTCCCGCGCCGAAATACAGTGTAGGGTGATGAGGTGTGGCTACAGCGCGAGGTGCGCCATCGTCTTCAAACAAACTGCACCCAAAGTACGACGGCCCTTACATTATTTCTGAGCGCTTGGGAGATAACACTTGGCGAGTACGTTCCACAGCTTCTGATACGCGCAGAGACAGAGAGAAAACGGAATAACTTTGGGTGCATGTGTCGCGGATGAAGAACTGCATACGTCGGCAAACGTGACATTGTTTGTGTTTTTCTTACAGGAGTAGACCAGCTGCAGCGTGGCCGAGTGTAATGATGACAAAGCGGCGATCGTGCTCGGCGCATACGTGGCGGGACGGGGAAGACGAGGAAGAGGAGAACAGAATAAGAACAGCCCGCCTGCAGCAAAAGGCGTTGTCTCTTATTTCTCGTCTTTACAATATATAT